>JAAGAY010144129.1:714-150444 GCA_011801015.1 Ardeotis arabs
AAAAAAAAGAGGGTAGAACAGTACTCTTGTGTATTTATCTTTTAAAATAAAAAGAAGATGTAAGCAGTATCTAGCAGTATACTTTGTAGTACTATTTCTTAGAGGCTTCACTTAAAAGACAAAGCACTTACCTGAAAGACCCAAGACTCACATCCTGGTCCCAGCTGGGATCCTTGCTTTCACTCACTAAATGTACGCAAGGTATTCCATTAGGCAATTGCTTGCCCATCACCGGACAGTCTGGGCTAATACACGGCCCCTTGAAAAACACTGTATTTGATAACAATCCTAAGGATTGATTAAATTGCCTCAGATAAGAGTACCTGCTTCTATCAGATTAGCTAGTTATGCTAACACCATGTGGCAGCAGTTATGAAGCTGATGATTTTGTGAAAATTTCTACAGAAATTTTGAGGATATAATGGCAATCTTGTTTTGATTCTTCAGATTAAAAGTACCCCCCCCCAAACTGCTGAAAAGCATAGATGTATAAATACATTAAAGCTAACAATTTCTAGCTCCCCTTTTTATTTAAAATTTGCTTAATTAAGGCACTTATATTTCTGCAAATTACTGCAAAGTGATTGACCTAGAGGTGGCTCCAAACCTTACAGATGAAAGAATTTACATGAACTCATTCTCAGCAGCTTTTTTTCCAGGTTCATTTGGTTTAAAAACCTTTTCAAAATGCTTCTTTTGATCATTACTGCTAAATGAAACTTCCTTAGTTGGCCAGAACAGGAAAATATTTGACTACCTCACCATGAATCTGTTCCTTAAAGCTAATAACTCCTATTTCATAACAGCTCTAAGCGTTCCGTTATCAGCAGTGACTCCCAAATAACCACACTGGACACTTACAATGAAGCAAAATGCACTTTAAAGCAAACAATTGCAAATGCAGCATGCTTCAGATTTCCTAATGTCATTTTAAGTATTATTGCCTATTAGGAACAACAGCACAGCTGAAGCAGTTAATAGAAATGAAAACAAGTCACATTTTAATTGCAGCCTCAGAGCCATATTCATTAGATGAACATATCCCCTTCACATGGCAAGTGGGATGCCTGCATACACGATCTCAAAAGTGATCCACGTCTGCCCAGAATATGACTTTTGTCTTCCCATAGCTATCTGATGTCTCTGGTAAGGACAAGAATGCTTCTCCCCTAAACTTACCAGCTGTGTAACGTAAAACAGTGCACATCTAACAAAAAAAAAAAAACAAAAACAAAAAGAAAATTACACTTCGATTTTTCTTTAGACAGAGCTTTAGGACAAGAGGTAATTTAAAGTAATACAGCAAGAATAGTGAGTCAGTACATTTTCATGTGTCTGTCCCATTTTAAGAAACCATGTATTTCCAGTGCCAGACTTAAGAAAACTATACCTGCCAAGCAAAAACCTCCTCAAGCTTTCAATACTACCCCTTGGAAACACAAAAAGACATTACACTATGTTATTTCCTGTGCTGGCAGGGGTCAACTACTGCACAGGGGTCATTTACATCTCTGGAGGAAAAACAGTGCTTGTAGAGCTCGTAACACCACCCTGTTTATGTCAGCTCATGCAGCCTTCAAGGATACAACATCTTGTACGTTTCCTCAGAAGTCCCAAAGCAGAGTTCTGTAACTACAGCTGGTAGCAGAGGGGCTAACTGGGCAGCAAAAATCCAAGGAAGACTGTATAAACTTGAAAATGATCCAGTACAGGATTAGAGTGAATGAAGTGGGAAACAAAGAGTACTTGGCTGTTCTGAAACTAAATATGTCACTCCGTGACATCTGTCTAAAAAGGAAAAAAAGTTCAAAATGCAGATCTGGAATGCAGCACTTCTTACTGTGAGCTGACAGGTGTCTGTAAGCAATTTCTGACCTTCCAGTCACCGGGCTTTAGGGAGGGTAACTCACTGTGGATGCAGGAACAACAACAGACTGGCAAGCTCCTCAAATGAGAAGAGATGAAACTCTGAGGATGCCAACTCACTAGCTGAGTGAAAGACAAAGCAGCACAGGGCAGAGATTCATTCCATCCCTCCAGGCTTTAAAAAGCCAGGAAGAAACTCCAGTGACCAAGGGATTCCTGAGTTTCACTTCACCATTTATCTGCCAGTTGGAAAAGCATAAGCGTGTTACTCTACAACGGTCAAGTATTTCATATACTCAGAGAGCTACAAGAGTCCAACAGAACACACTGCATGTGTTAATAACGTTATATTCCTGAAACTTGTTTAAGAGGAAGTATTACATAAACAAAGAAAAAGCAATTAATCAAGGCAAGGCTTTTTTAAATATATATATCTACACTATATTCTGCACTTGAACTCTGAAAAACGGTTCCTCTTGCATGATTTATTTTTCATTTTCTACTCATAGACATGGCTAGATAGCTTGTAAGGGTCAGCGTAGCCTGATGAATCCATATATGACCAATTACAGTACACTGCATTAGCATGTCATCCACATAAGTTACACTTTAAGGTTAATACACTATGGCTAGCCATTATTAATCAGAAGATAGGTTGAATAATTTTATTCCTTCAAAATGAACACTAGTTTTACCATTTGATACTCAGTACAAACACAAAAGGAAAATAGAAACTGCAGAAGAAATATGCAACATATGCTGAAAATAAATTTGGCTGCACCACTAAAACATTTCAATGACTTGCAATTTACTGGAGAAAAAACCTGCCAATTTCACCTGGTGAATTTAATTATCTTACTGCTCCTACTTCAGTTACAACTGTGTTGGCTTCACAGGTCCTGCCTGTGTCCTGCCTTTGGCTCCAACCTCATCAACCCTTAAAGGGTGGTCTCTGAGGAAACAAAGGTCTTTTCAGTTCTTAACTCCAGCTCCTCATCTTCGTTTATCCATAATGCATCTAGAGCTGAACTGCTGAGCAAGGAAATTACGCCAACAGTAGTAGCACTGTTGACAAAAAGGCAGAAATAAACTGCAGCCCAACAGGCAAATCCTTGCTCCTAAGCCTTTTGCCTTTCTATCACTGTGTTGCAGTCACTCAAAAAAAAATTTGAACTCTCTGGCTACCAAGACTCTCCTTGAAACTCCGACTTGAATTTTAGGCTGTCTTCCTAGCCCATCCAAACTCACCATCCTCATCTTTAAATTTCCAGCTTCAGTGCACACATTTCTTCTACTTATGATTTATTCAGCCAGTTCACACTTTGCATTTGAGAACCCACACACCTGATCCTGTCTTTCCCTGTTTCTTGTCACCATTGCTTCTGAGTCAGGGGGGAGAAAAAAAAAAAAAAAAAAGTAGTTTAAAAAACCCACCTTAAACTACTCTGGAGAATTTTCCTCCAGTGGCATGGACTGTACCTTGAGAGCACTAATCCATAGGTCCTCTTTAATAAAATTTAATATTTGGGAAAGCCATGGAACAATACTGCCAACCAGTGTACTTTTTCTGCTGTTTTAATAATCAAAAAGTGTCTAGCTTAGCCTTTTTTTTTTTTTGAGGTGCAGTTACAATTGATTCAAGAGCAACAAGAATTGAGAAGGTTCCTCATGCTCAGCTCCAGAAAGCGTATCATAGACACCAAGCTTACACAGCAAAAGTTCAGAAACAGCCTCCTCTGGGAAATCAGCTTTCCTCTTTTTCACTGCAAAATTTCAGTCTCACTTGCTCCTACATCAAACCTGCCCACCTCCTGCTACAGATTTAAAGAAACAGTAGGGGTGTGTCCCTAAATACAAAGAGGACACAGCTGAACCACAGAAAAGACCTCTGATGTTCTCACCTTCTGCAGGCTTTCACCTTTTCACACCTGTTTTTGATGGTGGCCTCTCAAGACTGAGAATTTGGCCTTGACATGAAGCACCAGACACTAAGTCTACGACACAACATGAAAAGCAGTAACAGAAACTTCCAAATAGCAAAGTCAGAGAAAAGGCAGGAAAAAAAGAATTCACACAGTTAAGATCTTCTCTCCAAGATGCTCCCTCATCAGCTTCCAGAGAGAGCTCTGCATCTGGAGAGGTGGGAGGACTGGGCCCCCTGCTGCTCCCCGAACAGTTCATTTCGGCATTTCCCTCCTGCTCCCCTCTGAATGGAATGCACAAATGCACGCTCACCAGCACGTCACCCTCCAGATGGTACACTTCTGCTCTATCTGTTTTGTATTGGAGGGACAATTTCCTCATTAAACCTGCGTGACCTACAGAAAACCAATTTGGTGTCTTACTCCAGTTTGGATTCCTGGCCCCTTCTCATCAAGGTTTACCCGGTATTTTAGCCAGCAACCACTACTGCTGATTTTTTATAAAATGCAGTAGTAACACATAGCAGCACAGTCTTTGAAAAACGCTGGAAAGAAGAAAAGCGTGGCACCAAAGGGGGAAAAAACTGACAGAAAAAATTGCGTCTACAATGAGTAATTCACAGACCTGAGACAAGAGACACACAGCATGATGTTCAGAACTACTGAAAAAGAAGCGCAGCGTAGAAAACTGGCAATGCTTTTGCTAAGCATCTCCATGAAGGCCTCCGGTCAGTATGATAAATACAGGATTAGAAACCATTTGTTTAAGCACTTTGCTGAATTAGAACATAGGAATAGCTTTCTTGGATCCTTCCCAGTCAAGTCACTGTCAGAGATGTGGACACAGTGCAAAAGTCTGGACTTGTAACAGGCTTGGGAGACATATTCCCTTACAGAGACCTGTACATACAGAAATTACTTCCAACCCAGAAAATGTAGGTGCTGTGGTCTTCCTTTATGTTTTCTCAGAGAGGGTCATATCCCTAATTCTAGTTCAAACTTACCTTAAAGCTTGATTATCCAGCTTCAGGACGAAATAGATTCCCTTTGTAGTCAATAGACAGCCATTTTCCTGCCCATCAGAATCAGAGAAGGAGGAAAAAAAAATCCTAGACATAACTCATTCCCCTGTACAAGATAGGGATCTTTTTAGATGTTTTTAAACTTATTAGGGATCATGTTCTTCCTGGCAAAACAAGAGATGTGAGTATTAAGGACATATGAAGAACAGGTTGAAAGGACAATAGTATCACAGAGGTCCCACTGCTTCTCAAGACACTGGAGGGAAAGCAGTAAGCAGTGACGTTGTCCAGACCTCAGGTACTCTGTAGTCTTACAAGGAAAACTATTAAATGACAAAAAGCATGATTAAAGCCATCAGAGACACTCTTCCACAAAAGCTGCTCACACCTTATTGCAGGGTTCCCTGCTGTAAGCCACCACCGGATGAGAAGAGGCCATTTGTGGGAGCAAAGCTCCAGCTCTGGGTGGCACGCCTCAGCCTTCACACCCCAGGTCTGCTGCCTGCTACTCAGGCAAGGCAGAGAAAATAAAACACACAAAAAAAAGCCGATAGCACTGACAGTATAAAGACAGTACATTCATCCCTGAATGCTCCTCAAGCACAAAATGTCTTCTCATGAAAAAGGGTGGAGTCTCTTTCAACTAAAAGAAATTGCTACCGACTAGACTGAATCTTTTGATCCTAAAACCTACCAAAAAACACAGTCCAGAAAAGCAGGTTACAGTTTGGACTAGCAAAAGCACTCCCAGTAAGGTGGAACTATCTGCATTTCCATACGCGAAGCCATCTCAGCACCAGCACTATTCTGCTGCAGTAGGCACAGGTATTTTTAATTGCAAGCCTCTCCCACTCCCCCTCCTCAAACGTGCCTAATGTAAGGCATACCAAACAGGACGGAGTAAACTGGGAGGCACACAGTAACGCTGCCACACAGCAAGCCAACTCCAGCAAACAATGGCAAGAGGACACCAACCACCCCGCTACCTGCCCTGAGAAGCCTCCAGCAGTACCGGACAGCCCCACTCCGCAGCCTACCCCCCTCTCACCCGCATTTCCACGGGTTTCAAGGTGGACGAGCCGTTCCGTTTATCCCCAAACCCTACTGACACCCCAGCCTACCTCGACGCCGCCCGCCGGCCGCCATCTTTCCAGCCGTCAGCCCTTCCCGCCCCGGCGCCGGCCCGCCCCGCGAGGGCGAGGTGCTAAGTGCCGCCTCCGCGGCGGGCGGGAACGCGGTGGCGGGAAGCGCGGCGGGGGCCGGCGCCATCGCCTCGGCGGGCCCTGGCACGGGCAGCGCCCTTACCGGGGAGAAGGGCTCCCGCCGCCCCCCCGAGCACCCTCCTCGGGGGATTCTGCTGGAGGAGAAGCCGGGTAAGGAGCGCTGCCTTCTGCAGGCACGCTGGTTACACGTGCGCTGAGCCTGGGCGGTCTCATGGCTGCCGGGAGCCCGCGGCTGGGGAGAGGTTCAGCTGGGGGGAGGCTGCTTGTGTGTCTGTTCGCGAGTGACTCCGCATCCAGTGGGAGCTTCCGCTGGGAAGCGTGAAGTCTGTGTGGGAATCAGGGAGACGAGGTTTCCAGAGAGATTCTGTCTCTTATTAAACCAAATGGCTGAAAGAAGCGGAGAAGGTTTTAGGTACATACACCGTTTTTCCTAATTCAGCGTACCTGCAGCTGTGTTGCGTGCCAGGAACAGCATGGAAACAGGAGACCTGGAAGCAGAGGTGCAGAGCAGGCCCTGGGAGACAGGGAAAGCAATTCCTAAGAGACACTTGGAAGCAGGAGCTTTTGCTCAGCCGTATGCAGTTAGCTGGGTCCACGGGCAGTGGAGTTGTCGTGTTTCGTTCCCTCTGGAAAACACCACGGGACAGCGGAGGCCTGTTTGCGTGTGCCCGTTAGCTGCGGCTTCACACGCACGCTTCGTGATGGCTGCACAGAGGGGACACCGGTGCCAGCCAGGGTACTGGCTGGTGATTTCCAATTTTGTGGGGGCAGCTGGGAGCGTCCACGTGTACCCAGCCCCAAAGCCTGGCTTTCCAGCACTTCAGTCGACAGCACAGTGAGCATCGCGCGCTGCTGGTGGGAGACTCCTTGCCCAGCCTCGCCCCGTGCGGTTTGTGGGATCGCAGCTTGAGGCTGTATGGCTGCAGGCTGTAGTACCAGTAGGCTGCTGCTTTTACAGTGCCTCCAAGCCTTGCTCTGGCTTAAAGAAGAAAGAAGTGAACAGGTGGTGAGTGTCCCAAGAGTGAATACGAAGAACAATGCCCTTGCAACAGCCCCCTCACTCGCTACTGAAAATGGAGTTGCTTAATGAGTGTTATATTCCTCTAAGGGTTTTTTTTCTGCTTCATTTCTTGGGACCATTTGAGGATATTACTTGACAAAAGAATAGAGGCTAAGGCTGTGTGATTGTTTTCATGGTTCCCTCCCCCTAGTGCTTCAGTAACCGTTCTTTTATGTATTTTTATACTATTTTTTCATGGCATAATGGATGATTCTGACCTCCTTTTTCTGAGAACCCTACTTGCCTCTGGCTTCTCCACAGAGGTTAAGGTGGAGAAGATTAGCCTTGTTTTCCGCTTCAGATGTAACGCTACTTTCCTGTAAGCAGCTGTGGGCTGGACTGCGGAGTCAGTGTTTCAATGTGTTTAAAAATGCAGAAGCTGCAATAAATCCAATTGAAAGGTTTGATAATCACAAAAGGAAGGGAACAAGCTTGTTACTTTGTCCTGCTTCCTCAGGGAAATGGAAAATGTGGAGCACTAGTTTAAGTAAAAATGTAGGGGTGTTTTTGGCTATGTAGCACATTTTTTAAGCAGCTATAACACAAATATAGATATAAATGACAAACATAGCATAATGATTACCCCAAGAATAGTATGTTTTCTATGTGTTAAAAAAAACCCCACCACACAAAAATCTGTTTTTGTGGACAAGAGGAATTATTGCTCATCCAAAGGGGTTTGGACAGCCTGAGGTGCAATGGTCAGGACTCTCACTTCAGGGTTAAACCGAGCAAGTCCGCTTCCTTTCTAAAGTGTGAGGTTTTTTGAATGGAGTTAAGTCTGGAGTGTAAGTTTACTATTCCCCTGATGACAGGAGCAATAGTCTTGTCAAAGCATTTGACACATAGTAAGTTACCTGAAGAGTCTGGATATTTATGTAGTCAGTAACCTTCTTTTACAAGAATATAAACACAAAGCACTTAAGGGGAATGTTTTCAGTTGTTGTTTATTTATACAGGAAGGCCTCTTATGACCAAAGAGATTCCCCTCCTGCTCCAGAAAGATATAATAAATTACTGCATTAGACTCGGAATTCATTCTTTTAAACTGTAACTTTACCTTTGCAAAGAGACAAAAAGATTATGAGTATCACAATGTGCAAAATATTTTCCTCTGAATCCTGTTCAGTGCTCTTGCTATAAGGCAGGTTCTCAGAAAAAATACTTCTCTCTTTTTTTTTTTTTCTTTTTTTGGTGGAAGGATCTTGGGCATGAGGAGTTTGTCTCTGAGAGATGTGGAACTGCAGTAGCACATTTTAATCAGGCACTTTGGCTCATGCCTGTCCATGCTATTTAAAAATTGGCTGATTAGTTTTTATGACATGTGGGACATTCTGCTGTCTGTTTTGTGGCAGCATTCTCGATAATTACTTATTTTTAAAGTGAATTCAGTGCTTATGATAGGTGACAGATTTATAGCTGTAAACAGAGTGGAATTTTCAAGTTACTTGGGGGGAGATTGAGCACCCAAAAATTCATGAAGCAAGTCTGAAGATGTAAGTATTATAGAGGACTGAGGGTAACAATTGTGTTTTCTTTAGAGTACTTCTGATTTTTTTTTAATATCAAATTCCTTTTCTTTTCCTTTTGTCTTCAGCCAAGACCTTTTCTGACTTCTAGATGCATAAGAAATTGAGCTCTATGTGATTTGTAATGAGTCAGGCCAAAAAGGGACTTGAAAAAAGGGAAGTACATCAAGTCTCCAAAAGGCTGTCATATATGATTTTTTTTCTTTCGCAACAGCCTTCTGAACAGCGTGGCTTGAAAAGAGCAGTATGTTCTGACCCGCTCTGCAGCAACTTAGCCATACTTTCCTCCTCTAAGCTTTCCTTACAATTGACAACAATAATTTTCATTCCTCTTCAGCCTTTGCCCTCTTTGTTGTGGGTAGCAGTAGGAGCACTGCTTGTGCATCGTTGGTTTACTGCAGGTCTGGTCAAGTGCTTTCAGGAAGTCCTTGTATGCCTCCAGCTCTGTTTCCTGCTCTGCAAAAGGGAGAAAGTGCTATTGCATTGTAAAAACTTGTGCAATCTACTTATAAGAAGCCAGTATTACTAAATGTGTTTTGATTTCTGAAAAATCATCGTTGTGGTACCACCATCTGGCTTTGTATATCGCAGGTCACCAGTTTCTTGTATTGGTAAACTCATTGTTGATTGGAGTTCTTGAAGATTTTCACCATATATAATATTTTTCACAATACAATAACACTATATGCTTATATGTATATATAGCATATAGAGAGAAATTTAATTTCTTAAAAGAAATTGAGACACGCTATTCCTCTTTAGCATATATGGTGTATTGGTAGCTGCAGGTGTTTGCTGTTATGACCTGAGATTGTGTTGAGAAGGAGCACTAACGAATCCTCGTTTGGTGACTGAGTGTGTAAGAAGTGATTGGGATTTTTTTCCATCTTCATTCGTATCTATGTTTATTAACTTCAGACATTATGCAAATCATCAACAAATAGGTGTGTGGTCTTGGGAGTGCCTTATTTATGCTACATGTGTGTGCAATGGCATTACTAAAAGAAACATAAAACTACATTTATTTTGAAACCACTTGAACTTATGTGCCAAGAATTGAAGTCCAATTTAAAAATGGCTCTTTTTCTTCTCTGTATTTCATCCATGTGTTCTGGGTTTTGAGACTGGGAGTTTTTGTAATTCTTTTTCATGAATGTGTCACAGACTGAGGGGTGGTAAAGGTAGGAAAGATCTCCTGGAATATCCAGTAAGGGAATTATTGTCTCAGTATGTGATTCCAAGAGTTTTTCTCGGGCTAGGTGAGTAAGACTGATGTCACTGTTTCAGCTGCTTCTCCAGAAGCTGTATTTTTATTGCTTTCAAAATTTTACCTGATATCTCAAATATGTATTTGTTCTCATTCTGTTAGTGCTATTTATATTAAAATAATTTTTTCTCCATGGTGCTGTTTGTTTTAAATAATTAATTTATGCAGTCTTGTTGCTTTTTAGCTTCTACCTGCTCAAGCTGTGTGTATTTAGTGCACTTAATTTTTCTTCATTGCAACTGAGGTATGATATTCTACACAGGGAAATACAGTTGCCTGTCTTCAGTCTTGATGCCTGTCAGCATTCCCCTAGCCCAGCATAAACCTGCCCAGTTCTTTGAGAGATTGAGCTTTAAGTTTAGCAGAGCTGAGCTGCATCGTGCATGTAGTGACCATTTTGCAGCAGCTTACTACATTTATTTTATTCGGTAAGTGTTGGTTCCCGAATGTGTGTGTCTCTTCGTGTTCTGCTCAAAGAGAAATTAACCCTTCTCTCATTTCTGTTGTTTTAGGAAACCCTTCTCAGTCTCACTGTTGTGTTGGGGAAGCAGTGGCTATGATGATACGATGTTGTCGTGCCAGTCTTGTCAGATCTGGGTCATGTGGAGCAGGGATGACGTGCCTGCCTGGTGGCAGTGGGTTTTGCCTCCGCAGCCCAGAATCACGGCTTTCTTTGCTTGTGTGAATAACCCTGCGCGCTCTCGATGCGCTTGTAGTCTGTGTTCACCCTCAGCTCTTGTTCGGTTTTATTATCGATAAATACCCAAAGTTGTTGTCCCACGTTTATACTGACAGGCAGCTTTTCAAGTGACATAGTAGTTTTTTGTCCTAGTAAGTCTAAATGTAATATTTTTCTGCCTGCTTGGCATTTACTTTTGTGCCCCGTGTAAACTCTGCCTTCCCTTTACTCCACAGAAGCGTGATTTTTGGCTCTTCTGTATTCTTTAAGTACAACTTCTAGTTATTTTTTCAAATTTTCCAGTGCCTAAAAAAAGCGCAATGAGTTGTTTACAGATCTGTATTATTCCTGGCAGATATTCTCTGAACAGTGGATTCAAGATAAAGCAGTAGCTGTTGTAACACGTAGACTGGAATGGGCAATTTCGGTAGGCGTCATGTAAGGCAGAAATAAATGGTGGGGAGGAAGTGCCCCCATAACCACTTTTTGCTATGACATGCTTGCTCACGTGACCTGTGTTCAGGAAGAATTGCGTCTCTTCCATAGTGAATTCCAAGTATTTTTAGAAAATTCTTTTATATTTTTCTTGGCTTTTGGGCTTGGTGTCGATTTTGTTTCTGTGCCGTGAGCTCTTTTCTTAAGGTAGGCGTTAAGAATTTACCTGTCAAACAGTTAAGCTTGCAAAAAGGCTTGGGCATCATAGCTTCACTGCAGCTTATTAAAACACAGTTCTCTGTGAGTATCATCTTCTATTCTTCTTAGGATTTTAGAAGCTTTTGAAGCTAGTGATTTTGGAAAAGCTGCCCAGGTTACGGAGCTAAAGGAACTGTATATTTCATAGAATATTTTAGTTCAGTTATTTCCACTGCTCTGGTCTTTCCAGTAACTGGAGCATAAAGAATCGTACTTTACCTTAATGCATCAGAGGGAATACTTTTAATTTATCTTTGCTTTGTCAAAAGGCAGCAATGAAAAATTGAAAGCCATGCCTTTTTCTGGGGAATAAATCCTCAAAAAAATATTGTGAACAATTCGTTAGGGTTTTAGCTAGTCAAAATATTCTTGAATGCAGGCAGAACCCCTTTCATCCGGAAACTTATTTCTGATTAAGAAATGTGCACTCCCTTTTTTTCATGTATTTTTTAAGATTCTTAACCAGCTTGTGCTCAGAATTCCTCATGATCACAAAGTCTGTTTCCATACAGCTGTGAATGAAATGTTGCTGTTACTCATGTTGTAGTAACAGCAAGATGTGATCAATAGAACTTCTTTTCTCCAGCTAGTGATGAGTAACACGTTATGTTTTTCAGCTGCACTTTCTTCCCTTCAGACAGCAAAAAAAAACAAAAGAGCAATGGTCGTTGAATCATTAAGTTATTCTTAGGGAGATTTAAATTTCAGGACTGAGATGCATTCTAATTAAAAGATCTACGGACTTTCAAATAATTTTGATCTTTGTCCTGTGGTTGTAGTGTATGTGTATGGGTCGTAATTACTGCTGTCAGAGGCATGCGGTTTCCTAGAAGCCATGGCAAAGAGAGACGAGAAATCCTCCCCCGTTTCAGTATCATCACAGCAATCCCCAGCACGACAAATACTCCTATCGTGAGGATTTAGGGTGTACTCGTCTTTGGGTTTCGCTGTACCCTGCTGAATTGAGGCTTCCGAGCACCATTCAGATGGTGTGTTCCTGGCGAATGGAGGCTCCTGTCCAGCTGAACTTAGTCCACTGGAAGGCTTCAAATTTGCAGAACCAGCTAGAACGCAAAGCTGCCTTTGGAGCTCTGTTTTGCATAGTTTTGTACATCCAGACATCTCTGGAATTACAGAATTCACCACCAAACCTGCAGGTTGGGAAGTGTCACTGGCCTGGTGGCTTGATCTCCAGGAAGCAGGAGTTGTTTGTCTGTAACCCTTTGCAGACTGGTTGGGCAGCAGCAAACTACCTGTGTCTCAAACAATTGTCCACCTGGGGCGTTAAGATGAGTTATATGGTTTCAAAAAGTTTCGCCTTTGACCTCCCACTATGACCGTTAAGGTTATGTTTTAGTTGGTAAACAGAGCGTTGCCATTACGGCGTTTCTAAGGCGTGGCTGTGTGTGCTTGTCAAGCATTCATGATCCATCCTGATGAAGGGAATTTGGGGACAATGATTAATGATCTGCTGGGATGAAGTTGGAAGAAAAGATTAAGTGTTTATAAAACAACTAAGTAGTGACAAAGGAAAAGCTCTGACTGTTGCCTAAGGGTATTTGGAAGTTGAGTAGGGCATGAAGGGAAATTAATTGTTTAAAATACCAAGACATTTTATTGTTTGTTGGGAAGAGGACTGTGGAAAGGGAATTAGATTTCTAGGAACCCTTGTGCAGAGACAAAAAAAAAATCTTTCTCTTAGAGATTTTTTTTTCTTATTGTCAGCAGAAATGCTGTAGTCCTTTATGGAAACTTTTTTCCATTCCTATTTTTTATCTAAAATAAGCCATTTTGTAGTCTGTACCTTATGCATGTAGAATGTAATGCTTCTACCTTTACCTTTCTGCCTCCTGAGACAGACTGGAATTAGCAGCAGTGTACCATGATGATAATCTTTACCACACTGCCCTTTTCTTTTCTTTCTACAGGAAAGGAGGGGCAATTCTGCTGTGATTTCTGGGAAGTGGAAGTGATGTCTTTTTGAATCAAAGTCATACAGTGATGGAGCAACTGATATTTCAACTAGCTAAAATGTTGACATTTTATGAGAACAGCAGACCAAAATTGGTCAGTCAAGAAAAGTAATTTTTAGTTTAAAGAAAGGGTTTGTTGTTTTTTTTTTTTAAATTTTTCATCTAGTTCAAGGTAAAACATTCATGATTGGCAAAAATGGAAATCTCTTTCTTATCTGCACTATTGCTGTCCCAGTAGAAGGCTTATGTGTCTTTTGGGCCTCTCTGTAAGTTGATGTTTGTGCGGTTAAACTCTTAAAGCAGTAAGTGGTAAAATCTCTCATTCACCTGCTCCCATTTTTAGCTGTTTACAACTTTATAAAGCAGCTAGGGAGTTTCATACAGCACTGCATATAACTGCAGCACTCCCTTTCTCGTTGCTCGTGACATCCTCCCAAGGATGACGGAAAGCGGCAGAGCAGGGATAGGGCTCACTCAGTTTGCCCCAAGAGGTGGAACAAGTTTATTTGGTGAAAAGCAGGGGAGTAAAAAGGATGAACTCTCCTTCTTTGCCAAACTTGAAACCATATGAAACAAGGAGTGGTATCCACAGATAGAGGAAAGGTGATTTATTTCATTTCTTAGTGTGAAGGTGTCCAGATAAAAACATATGTTTCCTGACTTCCCCACCATCTGTTCTAACCTTCCTGTGCACTTCTTGTGTCTGTAGGGAATAAAAGTGCTAACTTCCAACCTAGGTACCTAGCAGCTTTGCATATGGTGTCAAACTGACACCTTTTAACTTGAAACCTGGTTAGCGGAAATGAGGAGCTTTGGTGACAAATGTTCCACTCTGTTATAAGGGAAATGCTTTTGTTTTCATGGCTGGGAAATTTTCCAGGCCTTCACCATGAGCTTTTGGCAGGGTAGACCATGAGTAATTACTTACTGATTTCCTCCAGTAAACTGCTGAGTTCGTAAGAAAAATAATACGGTTTTGAGGATTTGAAGAAGGGACACTGCACTGCAGTGTAACAGTTGGGACATCAGCTTGTGTTGTGTAACAGCGATCCTGAAAGATCCAGGGATGGAATTTCCTGGATTAGCAAAGCTGGCACAAATGTGACAGTTCTTTCAGGTGAGGAAGAGTGAGCGTTTTGTATTGTCTTCAAGTTATGTTTAGAGTCAGTGACTGCTGATCAGCTCCAAAGAGCTGGTATTTTTGAAACTGAAGGATAGGAGGGGAAAATGGGAGAATTGTAAGTTACTAGAACTAACTCAGGGGGTCAGAGGAATGTTTAGATAACTTAACAGAACTAGATTAGGCTTTCTACCATTTATCTCAAAGGTAGAAAGCGACATTTTTCCAGCTGGCTTGGTCATGGAGACCTACAGGAGGACTTGAAGATTTGTCTGGTTTTGGTAGAAGATAGGAGATTCCTTTTTTAGTCACGAAGGATTGATTGCTTTGCATGGGACATCAGAAATGATGGATAGCCAGTCCAACCTGGCTCGGTGGTCTTTGCCTCCACCCCCTTCAATGATCTGATTATTTGATCCCTTTAAAAATATGAGAAAGCCTAGGCACAGTTTATCAATAGTTCTTATAAAACGAGATTATCTTTTTCATTACTCAGAGAAATTATGGTCTTTTTCTTTATTTCCATAACTGCACCACTGGAATACTAAACCTGTGCGGTCAAAATCATTTTTATGTACTGTATAGAAATAAATCATTTGTAAATGAAATCATGACTGTATCTGTCTCCTATGACAACTGAGTCATTTTCAGCTGTGCAAAAGGAGAATTGACACTAAAAGCTGGGAATGATTTAAGGAAATGACAAACTCACACTCTTACAATAGTAAAGTGCTATGTTTTAAGACGGGGGGAAACCTAGACACGTGCATAGCTGCACATTTCTAATTTATCGTGAGGAACTTAAAGGCATCTGTGTAAAGTCATATGTTCCTGACAGAACAGCGCCTGAGAGTAGGGCTTTTCTGTGTGAACAACACTCATTTTTGCACTCCATATAAATATTCATGTTTTGTATGAATGTGAAATAGCCATAATCCATATAGAAATTTATGACCGCGTAAGAGCAGAGCAAATGAGACTGAGAATGGACCTTGAGCCCAGGAGCATTGGTCCTGTGCCTGCAGCACCGTGGTGGGAAGGACCGAGTCAACCTCTGAGGATTCAGACTGCTTGGTCTCCAAGTTTGCAGTTGGTTGATTCGGCTTCCAGAATTCTCCATAATGCTGGCACATGCGGCATAGAACATGTATGAATTTGGATTGCTTACATTTGTATTTTTTTTGATGTTTACTTTATGGAGCTTGTCATCTGTTTATCAGATGATTTCATGTGTTCCTTTAGGTTCCTCACACTTTGATCTTGTATCATTTTATCAGATTGGCTACATCATTTTCTTGTAAGTAGGCTCAAGCTTGAAGTGGGAGTCCAGCCTCTGCTAGCTTTTTTTTTTCTCCTTTTCATCCCTACCTTTGCAATCTGTGTGTATTAAAAGCAGCACAGTCGGTGTTCCTCATCGGGTTGCCTGGATACTGTACAGAGAAAATGCTGCTGCTTCTGAGCACCTCATCTATCTTTGCTTGTTGGAACCTGGCAGTGCTAAAGGATCCAAATTATTTTTTGCACAAGTGTAAGTTGAGGGTAACTCCTCTGAGGACAGGGGTGTTACCTGCTAAGAAAAACAAGACCAAGGTGCCCCGCTGCATTCACAGCTCCTCTCTTTCCTTTTGCAGCTCCTCCATCCATTGTCCAGCCAGCTTCCCTGCGACCTATGACTGTAATCTCAGGGCTCTGTCTCGCAGCAAGGTACTTTGTTGTTGTGAACTCAATCCTGATTTTTTTGTGTTGTTCTCAAGTTGTCACTCACTTGTGCACTGCTTATAGAGTAAGCTCTGACCTTGAGAAATCAGGGAGAGGAGGGACAGCAATGGGGAATCAAAGAGGGAGGGAAGGTAGGGACTAGAGGAAGCTCTTTAACCTCATCACTACAGTAAGAGACTTGGAGATGGCGTACCAAGAAATACTGAGGAAGTGTCTGGTTTCTCAGGAGGCTGCTTTGTAGTTCACAAGAGATTGAAGTTAGGGGTAAAATCCAGTCTTTGAGCCTGAAAACAGGCTACAGGTAGATTCACCTTGTATTTCCTGTAGTTTAGAGTGAGAATGCCTGACCTACAGCCTGTGGGCCAAAGTTGGCCCAATTAATCTGGCTGGATTTTTGCCAGCCTCTTTCCCATAGGTTTTTCAGATGTGAACACTGCGTGAATTAGATAAATTGTTTCAGGAGCTGATTCCTGCTGCCTTCTTTCTTGAGCCTTTCTGGCCCATTCCTTATTATTTGACTCCTGAGCTCGCAGGATGACGTGACCACTAATCCACAGTTCTTGCAGATTATTTCCAGATTTGGGCCCTGGAAAAAGTGCATTTCTGGAGTATGACTTTATTTTTTCTTCCTTTATTTTTGATGTAGGTGATAGCATTTTGACAAATCAACTGTGCTATTGAAATTACTGTTTGTTATGTAAAGATTATACCCATACATGGCATTTGTTTGAGTTCTCATTTTATTTCTGGTGATAATGTTCATGCCAGCCTAACTAAATGCTATTTTCCTGCTGGAATGTTACATCATCTCAGCCAAATAATTAGATTGCCTGATATCTATGACATACAATGTCTTTGTCTTTGCATTTGTAGCTTGCTTTTGGGGAGCACAACTTTGTTCCAGGTCTGTCAGCAAATGAAAACTTGAGTGCAGTCAGTGACAAATACTGCATGTCTGTGGGAGACGGTGGGCGTGAGTCGCGAGGGTCTGGAGCTCCCGGTGGTGTGGGACGTTGAAAAATGTTGAGCTGCTATTATGTGTTTGACTTCACCTTTGCGAAACAGCCGGTGTTTCTGTCTTCCCATGTTTCTTTTCTTTCCCCTTCAAAATCAAGCCCTAAATGTTTTATTAAATGAAATCTAATTACTCTGGCTGAATGCACATCCTTTATCGAAAAGAAGAAAAACTATGAAAGAAAAGTAATTATGTAGGAAAATATGCTGTGCCTTATGAGTGGTGCTGCTTCTTTCAAAGCCTGGGTGCTTTTTCTATTTTATTTCTTCACCCTAAATCTTCTTTCTGTCTAAGCTGGACTTGAGACAGGACTGAAGGTAATGGGAAAAGTTTGTGCAGATTGTGGGGCTTGGTTCTCAAGATCCATAATAACCAGCACAACTCAAAGCTTCCTGTAAACCAGAGGAGGAAGCCTAAATAGCTCAAGTGCACTGAACTTGAGCCATGCTGCATGCACGCTGCAAAGCAGATGCTCTGGCCCATCTGCTGTGCTTTTTTAGTGGCATAGCACATTTGGCACGGGCTACCTTGCGCCATGTGAAACCTTCTCTCCTGTCCAGCCTGGGAGTGAACCAGCTGCAGCGCAGGGAAGAAATCATCGATCACGATGCTGCGTGATGCTGAGTGTCTATGCCATGTTGGGCAGCGCCAACAGGAGGGGAAGTGGGATAGACCCCTGCACTCCCAGAAGACTCGCTGTGGGCCAAACACTGAAATTTCTGTCTACCTTCTGCTTTCTCCATTAGCTGGCACCAGGGTCTTGCTGTCCTATGGACAAGCCCCAGGGTTTTCACACCAGGTGCGAGCTCCAAAGGTGCTAGGCTGGTTTTCTGCATGGGGCTTTGCTATTGCCTTTCTTGTTGGATTTCTAAAGGGATAGACTGAAGGAAAGCAGGCTTCTCACTGAATGTGTGCTTATGTGCCTTCTGAGGAGTAGCTGTTGGCAAACAATTGTGGCAGCACGTTTTACTTTTTATTCCATTTAATATACAATATTATCAAGTCATACTTTTTTACTACTCAAATTCCTTTTCAAACTGGGAGAAAGGCCGCGCCATTGGTTTCAGTGAGGCATTTTGCAGCAGAAAGACACGTGGTTAGTGGGGTATCCTGTTTGGTAGGAGCTTCAATCTGAGAGCAATTTGGGGATCAGTTTCAGTATACAAGTTTATTTTTATATACTTTTAGTTTTAGACTTTTAGACTGTCTCACATAAAAATGAATGTCTCTCATATATAGGCTCTGCCTCTGCTGTTTCCAGGAGCACTAAAATGATGCAAGTTGATAACACAGCTTGTGTAGAAATACTGCTCAGCAAGGGAATTATTCGTGTTTGGTGCTGGCACCAAGGTCTCAGTACAGGTACCAGTGTCAGGATTTTTACCTATCTTACAAAGTATTCTTACCCTGAGAGAGATACCTGATACTGCACTGGAAGGCTCCCATGATTAAAATTGATGAATCTTTTCACCGTTTTTTAAGAGGATTCAGATTAGATCCTAACTTCATTGGCTACAGATGCAATACCTCAACACAGGGGAAGGAGAAAGCACTTCGCAGTCCATCAGTTTGTGCCTTAGAACAGATCAAAGGAAATGTCTAGGCTTACAGTACGTGATGAACAGTCCTATGCAGCTACATCATTTACTAAGTCTTTTATATAATATGGTGTAACTAGGGAAGTCAAGAATATACAAGAGAAAAAAAAAATTCCAAATAGCTTCACTTAGGTTGTTTGGTTTTTTTTTTAAAATTTCCTCTGTCTTCATTACCAATAAACAATATTATATTATTTTTCCTATTAAGGACATTTCCTTTTAGAAAACTGTCAATGCTGATTTCAATTTTTATTCTGCCTGATGTTATTTATAGACCCTAAATAAGCTTTATTCAGACTTTTCCTTGGGTACGTAGGTGGTCACTGCAGATGAAGCAAAGAAGAGGGTTGGAAAATGAAAAATAAATTGATTACTTTGGGATTTTTTTCTTTAAGTACCATTTAAAGTAATTACATACTCAACAGCTTTCTAAGAATCATTAAATATTTAAAGTTAGTTCATTAGGAGTAAAAAAAAAAATAAATTAAGAATTTAAGCCTTTAAATCCTTTCATCTGCTCTGACATGAAATCAAGTGTTTAATCATCGAAACCCTTGGATGCTTGCTGATGATGCACCTGCCAGCTTTCCTTACCAGTACAGAGAGCACAATAAGTAGGGCTAATTTTTCAAACTGACAGTCACTTTTGAAACCAGTTCTGATGTGTTAGAATGAATCTACAAAATGTAAAGAACATTGTTTTGAAGGAATATGAAAAAAATAAGCTGGTTGGTATTAAGAGAACTACTTGATTAGGAAAATTTCTTAGGCATATAGTCTGTAAAGTTCTTGCTCTGTTCTAGGAAAAAAAAAAAAGAAGAGCAGAGTAGAGGAAAGGAGGGGAGAGCCAGCTCCATAAGGAACTTAGCCTTGTAAAATAGAAGACTTGAAAATGGTAAGACTTGCTGTATCCTGTACTGTGCTGCGTTGGGCTAGTGTGGTGATTAACTTGCTCACTTCAGACTTTCACAGTATATAGCTTCCCAATTAAGAGCTGATTGTTAAACAGTAAGTTAAACTGCTGCTCTGACCTTGCTGTGAAAACCCACAGGGTAGCTCTGACACAACCTAGTGTGTCAGGATTTGTCTCTTTCTGTTGAAAGCCTAGGTAATCAGTGCAAGATAATCTGTCAGAAGTGTGGAACCTGAGACCAACTGTACAGAATCCCTTTACCTTTTTTCCTGAAAGAATCCTAGTTTCTCCCCAAGGTGTTGTGGAGGGTGAAAAGCAAGTTTAGCAGATGGGTGAAACAATTGCTACTCTAGATACATATTTTCTCCTTCTCTCCACCCTAGCAGAGACAGCTGAACAGACTGCGTGTGTATCTGCTTCCAAGCCTCCCCAGCAGTGTATGTACGTATTTTCTTCAGCCTTCTCTATTATGGGGTGAGTAATCTTCAACAGGGGTGACAAGCTGTTTGGGCCAAGTGTCTATCTTAGCAATTATCTATCTCAGCTAAAGCAGACCCACTTGTGAGTGTGAGATGGGACTTTCCTAAGGCTCAGGACCATTTTACAGCCTATCTGTTTTCCCAGGGGCCACAGAGAAAGTGCGTGGAAGGCTTGGGGAGAAAGCTATTTTACAGTAGCATTTCTCATCCTTTTACAGAGGATATTTAGTCAAATACCACTGCAGAGGAGCACTGTGCAAAGATCGCCTGTGGTTACGAACAGGAAAATGTGGATGAAGTGGTTACAGAATCAGAATGCACTGAAAGCATACATCTTTCAAACATCTTTATTTTTTTTTTATTGCTAGGTATCATGCATAAACCAGAACAGAAGGTAGAATACTGCACAGGCAATGGATCTAAAACTCCCATCGGTATAGAGCAAACTCACAGAAATATCTGCCTCCTTCTCTCACTCCCAGTGCTTTTTCTTGAAAACAGAGGTTCCCAAGATCAGCATTATAAACTCATAGTTACTTTGGCTCTAATTTTTTGGAAGATTGGTTTTTTAAAGTTTTCCCAAATTTGTTTATTTTGTATAAGTGGTTTCCATTTTGGCAGCTTTTTGTGATAGAGAATAAAAGTTTAACAGGAAAGTTTTGTCAAACTAATCCATTGCTAATGAGAAGACTGGGAAGAGAATTTGGATATACAGTCCCCTACTAGTCTGGGACAGAAATTGGGCATGCAAGTCTCTTCATGTGGTGGCCAGGATTCTTTGTCTTAATAATAAGTAAATACGAACTACTTCTTCATGCATATCCCACGTTTAACATCCTTGTGAGGGTCAGACTCAGCACATCTTCTCAACTGCGTCTTTTACTGAAATGTCTCCTTCCTGTGAAGTGTTGTTCCTGTTATCTGTAACTGAAGATTTCACGTTGGACTTCTACTGCCCTTGTTTGGATTAGGCTCTCAAACATGCTTCAGACAGACACCTCTGTGGTCCTGGAGATCTCTAAATTTGTCCTTAGCACATGGTGGTGAGCTGTAAATGTCACTGGTGCCGTTTAACATTGGCTGCATCCTGAAAAACTGGGAGATCACGCAGATCTCTTGCTTTTAACATACAGTTTATTTTCAGTGACTCAGGTTACATCAAATGGAAATTCTTTTCATGCTTCTGGGATGGCTTTCTGAGTTTTTACGTAAGCCATGATCAGCGGCATAATCTGTTACAAGCAAAGAGAACTCTTAAAGACCAAACTTATAAATTTATTTCCCCACAAATCATTCCTGTCGTAAGTACGAGATACGATTGTGGAGCCATATCGCTTAGATGTTAACTTACCTAAAAAAGATTTTTAAATTATTATTTTTAGCCATGGAATCACTTAATATTGCTTAAAAATAGTGATTAGAGAACTTTCTATGGCCCATGTGTGAAGGATCACAGTCTACTTCAGAAATATTTCTGTTCCATTTTTGGATAAAGTTTTATAGATATATAGCTATATACTGTGTAAAATATGATCGAATTATAATGACAGCTAAGAAAAACAGGATCCTAGAGGTTTTTACTAGGTATTAAGCTGCAAGTAGGATAAAATCATAATGGGGGAGTTGATGCAGGAGGATGAGGCAAGCACAGGAACTGTACTAAGAAAACTGAATATTTTTATTCAGAAAATTTTAATTTGGCAATTTTTCACATTTCAGGTATTTCACGTAGAGAAGACTGCTGTGTGTGTAAGTTCCTGCAGCAGAGCCTCAGGCCAGTGTCTAGAAAGGTACGTATTGTCTGTAGAGAAATTTATTTAATAATTCTGCCAGTCAGGGCAACCTGACTTCTGTAGAGACTTCCAGGAATCTTGAGTACAATTACCTTTCATTTCCAGCGGATAACACTCTCACACTGGTCCTCAGAGCAGTCATTTCAGGCTGAATCCTGCCAAATCGAACACACATAGTTGGCTTTCCTGAAAGAGAAGGGTACATTCATGCGTGTTTAAGCTTCGCTGCTCAGAGCACCTTGCTGTGTGTGGTACGGGATGGAGGAAGGGCGATGAATAACAGCAGACAATGGAGAAAACAGGCCTAAAAGTGCCTGTGACTGCAGAAACTGCAGGAGAAGGAAGGGTTGGCATGTGAAAATATTTCCCCATTACTGCTTGCCGAAGTAAACGAGAGCACTGGTGACAGAAACTGTAGAGATTTGTGTTCTTTCCTCATTATCTGCTCCTATTTCTGACGAGAACATCCCCAAACTGCATAGTAGGCAAAACCCCCGTTGTGTGCCAGGCACTTGGAGCTGCTAATGAATGCTGATACAGGAGAAGTGCTCCAGCAATTTTTTCATGTAAATGGGATCGACAGTAGGTCAGAGACAAACATGAAAAGGAAGGCAGACATTTAAAGAGAATGATTTAGTGAGATAATTTGTATGGTATTTTATTCCTTTCATACACTAAAAGAAAAGCCTCTGAAAAATATAAATGAGAGGAGACTGCACCAGCCTGTCTGGGAAGCTACAAGGCTCTGCGTAGGAAGGTGACATTTCAATCAATTAGATAGCCATCAAATGAGAGAGCTAGCCTTTCAGCTGAGTTTCAGTGGGTAAGAGCACTGGTTTTTTCCTCCCCCTTTCCTTCCCCTGCCCTCTACGAAAGAGGGAAGATGAGGTTTGGGGCGTGTCACTCTCATTCAAGCCTGCCACAGCGAAGGGATATGAATTGCTTACTGTGAGGCCTGTCTCAAGCCAATAACTGGTCAGATCGTCATCTAGTACGGATCGCTTCACCCCGTGGAGGTCATCATAACAGGACATCTACGGGAGTGGGCAGCTCTGTCCCGTGTTATGGCCCCTGATGAGTTCAACAGATTTTTAACCTCTGATTTGTTGGTCAGGAGACAGATGGTTTCTGAGAGCGCTTTCTGCCCGGCAGCTGTATTCACCAGTGTGCAGCAACTGCAGGTACGTGCTCCAAAGCAGCCCAAGGGTGGACCACAGTAGCAGAGGAAGGAAGCAGTTGGGTAAATCAGTGTCATCATTAAAGATATTTATAAAAGGCCACCTGAAAAGAGCTGTGTTTAAAGCCAAGATTCTAATTTGCCTTCCTCTCTAATTAATACTATTTATGCTGAAAATGGGTGCCGCTTTTTATCAGAAATTGCTTCCCTAACCTTATAGAGAAGGAAATGTCATTGCAATACTGCTTTAACATTTTGCAAGATTTCCTGTTTGTATGTGTAATCAAACCATTTTTTTCTAAACAAAACCTGGGTGCTCTAAGCATTGCACCAAGTAGCTGAAGGTTAGTATTTAGCGCTTCAAAATACACAAGTCTCCTTGAAAATGGGAAGGTGACTAGTTCTGTGATTATGTGTCTCTCTCGTATCTGTAGCATCATACAAAATTCAAAGTTATTCTGATTAGAATTTTTAATGATCAGAATAATTGCCTTTAGCTGCCTTACACTCGATGTCTATGTTCTGCATCAATATGCAGTTCACCTAAGTGCGTAACTCCCTCATGCTTTGAAATGATTGCAGCCCTTAGTGTGTAAGAGCCTGTTCCTGAGAGATACTGAGTGCCTTCGCTTTTGTTGACTGCAGCGTGTGCTCAAAGAGCTTAGAGCTTCTCAAGGAGCTCCCTCTGAATCTCGCTGGGTAAGAACCTGAACATGGTCAGAATAAGCCATGGAAGAAAGCAGTCTGAGGACATGACCTGCGTGAGCTCTGCAGGGGTCAGTTTGTTGTGGACTCTATTAAATGAAGAGCCTGCTTCAGTGGACAGAAAGTTGAAATCAAATCAATCTGTGAACATTTGGTTTCAAATTCCAGTGCCCTCAAAGAATGCAGCGTTTCCCCTAGGAGAAGGCTCTTCCCTCCCTTCTTCACAAACTTCTTATCTCGCTAAATGTTTCCTGATGTCAGTTGCTTTTTTACCCTCATCCTGGCTCAGTTTCTAGGGAGACAGCCTTGAGGGACAGGTCAGTCCCTTGGTGTCACAGAAGCTGCGGTCCAAACTCATGTCTGCCTGGTTCGCCCTATGGGTTTGACCCTGGGTAGCCAGAGTCCAAGATGAGAGCTGTGTTCCCAAGCTGTTTCAGCTCTCCTGGGGGTATCTTGTTGAGTTTCCTCCTGGATACAAATGAGCATGCATTGAGTATGGAGCTGAACCTCAGTGTCCCATCTTCAGCTGCATCTGGGGCTGTGCCCTCTCTTTCTCTGGGTTAATATTTATTTGTATAAAGTAGTAAGAGTTCTGACAGAAGAGAGTAAAAACATGCAAGAGTAGTTAACAGGATGAGTGGATAATTACTGGGATATGCAAAACAGGTCTAATTTCCCAGTCAGACTCAGCCAGAGCAATGTTGGTTACTTAGGAACTAGATGAAGCTCTAGTGGTCAGAGGTATTGGCGGTACTGGACTTAATATCCCATCAGGGCTAAGGACTTGTTTCCCCTGAAATTTTATTAAAATCAATACTTCCATGAAACATTTTAATTTCAGCTCATCAGCTTTTTCTTATGGGAAAAATGCTTTGTCAGAATATTCACCATTAGTTCTGCTCACTAAGCTGACCTTGTAAGCCTTGTTCGGGGTTTGGAGCTTGATGAAGGTGATGGCTAGGTTGCTTAGGTTTTCCTAAGGCCAGCAGATCTTTCTCTCATACCGATGGCTCTGATCGTGATGGCTCTGTACTTACTGATGCTGAAACTATCAGGGCCCTGTAATAAATCAATGCTTTTTTTTTTTTTTCATTTGTTGCAACTCATGCTTCCTTTCCCCTTACCATACAAAAAACTTGGGTGGATGTTTTATAGGTTCTACAGTGTGACCAGTTAGAGTGACATTCACAATGGAGTGTGAATCCCATTCTCTTTATCTATATCCGTACAAAAACGTTCACTCTGCTGGTATAAATGTGTGCAGACTGAGTAGCTGCGTTGACCACAAAGCTGAAGGCAAAGTCTGAGCTCAGAAAGTCTGCTGAGTCTCAGAGTGGTTGAAAGCTGGGAGAACGCTTCTGGTAAACATTACGTATGTATTTGCTCTTTGTATCCTGTTCACTCTTGGCCGCTGCTAAGGACAGGACTTTGACCGAGGGGAACTGTCTGGGCAATCTGACATTCTTAGGGCCTGCGGGTGACCACACCAGTCAGTTCTTAGGAGCAAAGTTGGCAAAGTCAACTGTGGGATGAGATGCTCAAAACAGAAACTCACCGTGTTTATAGAGACCTGGCTATTGCAGAGTCCCCTTTGTAGCATGAACAGAATTACCTAACCCCATATTTCTTAGTTCCTTGGTGCACGTGCTGGAGAGGACTTAAAATCAGCCATCTTCATTGCAATGCAAACCTATCTTTTGAGCATCTTTAAAGATCCTGTAAAGCCAAAATCTCCTAGATTATAAAAGAACATGGCTTTGGTGATATCGAGAGATCTATACTGATCTATGTGAAGTGCAGATGTGGTACCATCTTTAAAAATAAAACCAAACTGTGGAAAGAATTTCCTCTGTGGCAGGTAGCAGTTTATTGTGTCATCTGATTAATTTCACAGTGAGCAAGCCTGAGATGAATTTCCAACGCGTAGATGTTGTTGAAATGGCAATTGTTACAACTGATCAGAGTATGAGTATTAACAGAAGGCTCATCTTATCTGATCTTGGAGTACAGATGAAGACCTCAAGCAGAAGAAAAACAAAATGGAGACCACAAACATCTTTATATATTTGCAGTTACCAAAAATGACTTTTTGAAAGAAGATTAAAGTTCTTCAGCACAAATCTAAAACTATTCTTGAAATTGTTTTATAAAGATTTAGTTTTTTTTAAAAATGAAAAAGCTGAAGAGACGTGAAGAAGTGAATAAGAAACTTATCATAAATAACCGAGTTCTATCTGCTAATAATGAATGAGAGCTGAAACGAGGCTATATCTGTGTTATGCAGATGGGGCGGTTTAGCCGTTTTTATTAAAAGTCAAAATGTGTGAATTACAAATATATGCAGAGACAATCTCACAAAGGATATTAAAAATCCTTGTGAATGTTTCTGGCATGAGAAAACTTTACCAAAAAAATGCTTTCGCCCTGAGTAATAATGACAGTTTAACTTTAAAGTAATGGATATCTGAGTGAAAGATCTGGTATTGCATTTGGAGAAAGTGAATAGGAGAATAAGAGATGAATAGGAGAGGGTGATTATTTACTATTTCTCACAATATTGAACACACAAAAAATGAACAATGATATGGTTGGGTATCAGATTTAACTACTGAAAGAAAGTACATTTTATGCACACCAGGTAATTAAATCTTGGAGCTCATCGCCATAGTAGAGACAAGATATAATGAGTTTAAAAAAAAAAAATTAGCACTTGGTAGCCTTCAGATATCATGGTGCAGTGCAGAATTCTTCTTCGAGTGGATGGCAAAACCTCCCTAGCAAGGGAAGGGTCACACTTTGCCCTGGTTCTTACACTCCTTTTGAAGTCTTCACAGCTGGCAGCTGTTGGAGGTAGGATGTTGAATTTGAAGGATCTTCAGTCTTATAATCCATGAGTGCTTGTTTACAGTGTCCTGGGGACCTGGCTATGACAGTAAACGTTCAGTCTGTGTTTGAGAATGGTGCTCTGTTTGCCTGTATGATGTGTATGGGGATACAGCATTCCCACGAGTGGGTGCGGTGTCTGTAGAAAGAGAAAAAGGGATTTCAGTGGTTGCACTTCATCCTATCACTGAGGGCACCTTGTCTGTATCTCAGCCAAGGTGGGAGCAGGGCAAGTGGTGTGTTCTTCTGTGTGCCTGCATTTTCTTCTGCAGAAAACCTGGGTAGGTGGGCAGAGAATTGGTAGTGGTACCCTATTAGTTTCCGAGCAGGTTGCTCCGAGGACAAGGATACCCTCTCTGCAGTCCGAGATGCAGGCAGTTCACGTGTCCAGGAACCAGGACTGTTAAGGTTCTGTGAAGGGCTTCTCCTTAGAGCTGATTTGGTGTCGCTGTAAGGCAGCGGCAGCTTGGGCAGTGTGGGAAGACGGCAAAGACTGGCTCTGTTCATGACTGCTGCTGACTTGCTGAATGAATCTGAGCAATGTGGCTTGGCGCTTCCATGTGTTTTGCCATGCTTTTCCTGCTTTGGCTATTCAGGATGAGCAAGATTTGTCAGTTCCCTGTCTGGAAATCACAAGCTTGCATTAAGGAGGCTTTTTTAACCCTCAACAGACGTCATTAGCTTGGATTTGGTACACTGGCCAATTTGAAGTGTGATATGTGTTCACTAACATCCACCTGAAAAATATCTCCTGTATATACACTTACACAGGAGGCTCTTTAGGACAGAGTCCCCTTTGCTCTGCGTGTTTGTACTGTGCTTCATACAATGGGCCTTCCCACGGCTGCAGCCTGCATGCACTACTGCTTACATGTCATAAATAATTAAAATGAAGAATAATTGCTATTTTTAAAGGGAAAGCCACTGTCTCCTCTTACCGTCCATTTTTTTTTGTTTCCCAGCCCAGGCAGCAGCTAAACGACGATACGCTAACTTCATAATCTTTTTTTTTCTATTAGACTTGTGAAAGCTTTACTAAATTTCCATTCCAAGAATTAGACTAAATTCAAACGTAGAGCTCTCCATGGAATTATAATATATTTAATCCTATGAGCTAACACAAAAGATAGCAATGCCATTGATGCTATTTTTAGAGACACAGTCTAAAAGTCTATAAATTTTTAGCGATGCTATCAAACATCAGAGGAATTTTACAAGTCACGCTACAGAGTATGTTAATTTCCCAATATGTTTGTGGGACTAATTTTGACGGCTGCTCAAAGTATCTGGATTCAGCAGCCATTTAATTTTTATCCTGTATCCCCGACTGTTGATTTTTTGAGGATGGCTTCAGGGATTTCGGTCTGCCTGTGTTATCTTTGCTACTTCATAAACAGTGGGAGACTTTTCTCATTTTGCCTTCTGTACTGATGGAAAGTGCGTAGTTGAGATGCTTGAATCATGAGCTGGATCCACAAAGCCCACTGCTCACCGTTGTTGCTGACCATGTGTTGAGGTTATTGTTTGTAGGCGTATAGTAGAGGATCACCATCTTTCCTGACCCTGATTTCATGGCATAGTTTAGAGTTACGCATGTCCCTGATGTGTAGCAGAGCACAGTAGTCATGGATTATTTTTATTTTTTTTTTTTTCCTTCTCCTCTTGCACATTGTTAGGGATCACAGCAATGACCTGCCCTACAAGTGAATGTCTGCTGGTGAATTTAGCCTCCAGTGATGCATTGTGGTGGCCCACAGATTAGGGAAGGAAGCAGGGTGCGCTGAGGGAGAGGTTTTTAAACTAATTTCAGTGCTTAGTTGGTCTTTCATGGGCTAGCAGTAGTTCTAGCTTTAAAAATCCTGAAACTTTAAGGTTTGGGGGGTGTTTTATTGTTGTTTGAACCGAACTCAACTACAAAACTGAATATGCAAATGAAAACTTTGAGTCTGCACAGCCTTGAAATTTTAATGTGAGGCTACACATTTTCATTTTGGCTTGGTTACTAATTTGCTATTTCATAGGAGTGTCAGACTTTGTAAGGTTTTCCAGGGATTAGCAAGATAAATGTGTGGTGTTTTGTTTGTTTTGGTTTGGTTTTTTTTCTCTCAGCTTTGGTGCTTTAAGTGCAATGATTTTCTTTAGAAGTAAATTCTTAACTGCACCTTGGCCATGCTCTGAGGGGGTCAGCCTGCAACCAGCTAGAGCAGTTCATTCCCCTGCCTAGTGCTGATCCCAGATTTATACATTTAAGATGCAAAAAGCTCTAGGCAGCTTAAGAAATTACCCAAGTATTATTTTACAACGGGACAATGCCCAGATGTTTATTTGGGTTAGAATGGGCCAATAGGAAGAAGCAACGAGATTTTTTTAAAATTGTGTCTGTTTTTCCTTTTAAAGCACTGAAACAATGTTCTTATCAATGCTGTGCCAGCCAAGTCCCACATAGCTGTGGCTTGCATAGCGTGGTATCTTTGCTCACCGAAACGGGTATGGCAATGAGCACTAACTCTCTACAGGGCAGAACTGGTTTTGATGCTGCTTCTGTGTATAGACTTGTTGTGGTGGGCCGTTAAGGGTTAGAAAAAATGAGAGCGTAGTTGTTGCTATTAGGTTGTCATTGAAAACAATTTGGAGTATTGAAGTGTTGCTTGCTTTAATTTTTTTTTTATCTTGATATTTTCACATATAGTAACTTTTTCTTGTCTGAAAACTGAATCTATAATTATCTTTACTAATGAAATACGGCAAATTAAGCAGAAGAGTATCTATTTTCAAAATGTGCAGCTGATACAGAATCTCCTTTGAGGAGCTGTTACATACCCAACTGGGGGAGGCATGGCTGCGTCTCTCTAACACTGTTACCCTTTTTCCAGCTCCCTAAGACTAGGAAATGATTTTTGCGATGCGCAGTATTGCGTACCCTAACATTATGTCCCGTTATCAGTGACTACGCACGGCTGCTGCCCGCTGTCATTGCCAGTGCAGTAACCTGGACCCATAGGGGACGGTTTTGTATGGGTGCGTGAATGTGTACGCACACAGACACATATTCAGCTGGTTTGCATACGTGTGTGTGTGTGTACACACAGATGGAAACTGTGGTGTTTGTCAGGGTGAAGCACTTCTAACACATGAAAGCAAAGTGAAATTATTATTGCCATAAATCTACAGTATCAATCTATGCTACTACTGTTTATTACTATAAATCTACATTGAATATTTTTATAATAAACTTTTTTGTTCTTTTTTTCAAGTGTTTACATTGTGTATTTCAAGAGATAATAGTGTAATCTTCACACCATATTAAACTTTCCATGGATATTTCTTCAGAAGAAGCTGTTATCAGAAGACTCTTAAGTTTTTAATTCCTCTTCTACTTCAAAAAAGATCTGACACTTCAAAGTAGCAACCAAGAACTTCAAACTCCAACTCATGAGTCATGTTCAAATCCTAATAGTTCTCTGTATACCACTCTGATTTACTGATTGGAAGTGAGTTTCTTGCATTCTCCATTTAATTGAGAACAATGTGAGATGCCAGATATTTTTATTGTGAAGAAGCTGATAACTTCAAGCTACATTTGATAGAAAATATAGTTTACCCTGCTGCCAAATCCCATAGATCTGAGTTCATCCCAGCTATGGCAAATGAACCGTGGGGAGTCTGCATAGATAGTTTTTAATATTAACAGTTAGTAAATTTTGTAGAAATTATTTTGAGGTGATAAGGATTTGGCTGAAGCCACTTTGGTAATAGTGAACAGATTAAATGGAGATGCTCTTACAGAACATCTCTTCTGGACAGCTTAATATTTCTTTTTCTGTGTTGAATACCATAACACCCTTCTACTCTTGTGTCACCGTAATAAAACAATTGGTTTAGTTACTGGATGACAATAAAAATTCTTGCCGTATGAGGTGACTGTAACACGAGGTGAACTAGATATATGCAATGCCGTAAATTTATGGTGCCAACTTAAGGACCCAAAACCCAAGGGGCAGTGTGTACGCTGTGTAAACGCAGCACGTGGAAAATTAGATCATAAGGAAACCACCTCCATCCTGGGGCTTCAGTCTATTTGGACGTAGTGATACATGTTTTATGTTGCTGGATTTTGCACAATCTTCCAGTAGTATATTTGCAACACACCATCGTTTTGATGAAGTACGAGCACGTGTGCATGTAGCTTCATTCTGTACTTTATTGTTTGCTGGTAGAACATGTCAAATTGATTTATGGTGCTTTTTAACAAACAGGAATATTACAGCTATTATGATGATTTTATTTACACTGCTGTGTAATATATTTTGCCCCATTGTCTAGCTTGTTATTGTTTTTGTAGGTGCAGCATGTCTTTTAGAAATACTTAAAGATCTCAAGTGGTGGGAAATAACAATACATCCCCCAGATAACATACCTATAAGGTTAGCCTACCTCATTGTCATCCTTTGAAATGGCTTCCCTTTTTTTGCCCTTAATAACTGTGTTAGGTCAGACGACAAACATGGCAGAGTTTCGGGGTTTTTATTCCGGTTTTAAAACATTTTCAGTAAACCCAGTTCGGATTTCAAAAGTTTCCAAATGTAAAGCAAGAAAAAATTAAAAGTCAAAAACTCTTCTTCAATAAGTGTTTGTTTAACCCTGGGAATTGTTTCAAATTAGAGCAAAAAGGAGAATGATTCTCAGTGCCCGAATTTCCCATAATTTGTTTTCATTTCCTGATTCACTCACATGGCAATATTCCTGATGGCTGTTCCATATCTAGTAACTCGGTAAAAATGAGATTTTCATGTTTCTCTGGTGACAACTGATTTGCGCTTGGGACGATAAATATGTCTCTTATGAAGTCATAGGTAGATCAGACATGGTGTTGGTAAAGAATCCCAGCCAGAGTTGCTAGAGATTGTTGGGTTTTTCCTATGTTCCACAGAAAAAGGTACTTTCTTCAAACAATGGGTGAGAAACCATATGAAATAAGGAAATGGGCAAATCTCTGTACGTTGTGTGTTCCTGCTTTGCGGCAGAGCTTCTGCCTGGAGTCCTTCCTGACAAATCTGAACTTGCTCTCTGCTGCTGATTTACTAAAGGTATGTGCATTGTGTGCAAGATCCTGATCCCACTGAAGATTTTTCCATTTATTTAATTAAATTTTAGTGAGTAGACCTAAAGAAGCTATCGCAATTAGTATTGCAAAGTATACAGACAGCCAGCATCAGGGAATCTCAGTCACGCTAGTTTACCAGAAGCGAGCAGTCATTCCCTTCTGGTCAGTGCAATTCATGCATGCTTTTTTTTTTTTTTTTCGGGCTCTGAATTGGTGCACTTGTGAGTCTGATGGCTGAGTATAACCGTGGTTAAGTTCCTCCATGGCGAAAGTGATCATCTCTAAAAGCTAGGGTCACTTTTGCCAATCTGTATCATCAAAGAAGCGTTGGAGGAAGGAAAAAAACAAACAAACTAACTGAACAAACCCTGTGGCTGCTTTGAAAAATCTCAAAACAGAAAAAGTCAAAACAGCATGGCTGAAGTGCACTTTAGTGAATGTGAATAATACAAACTCTATTTCTGTAGACACGCTTTTCAGCTGAATAGTCTCTTCAGTCTGCTGCGTTTCATTTTGTTAGCTTATCACTGACATTTTAACCAGTCCTTCCCAGGGTCCATCTGCTGGTCCATCTGTCTTCAGCGTCTACAGTTCGCTGTGTGGCAAATGACGTATAGGCTATTAAAGAATAACAATTAGTTACAACATTAAACAGAAAGGTTACATAAATTGCATACTTCTGTTAACAAACAGTGTCACACTAAGGCAAGAAGAATTTGGCAAGTCAGACAGTAAAAGTACATTTAATATCACAGAGCAGAACACATTTAGGTCAAATTATTTACTGTGATTTTTTTTTATTTTCTGCTCAGGTCTTTTGAATAACAAATGTTGGCTGTACAGTGTTCTGGTTACACAGAACATTTTTAGTACAGTAGTGTTCATTATAAATGTCAGATTTCCATGCCAAGGAAAATACTCAACTTATTCATCCAACAAATATTTGTCATTCGCCATACATTACTTTAGGATAATCACCTTGAAGCAGGGAAATTGTAAGACCCTTCTCATATAAAACAGCAAATTTCCCACCCAGCTGCGGTGTGAGCTTAACACTTATTCCACTTCTTTTGGTTCAAAGTCATCTCTCCCCTGATATTGGCAGGCTATGTATGGTCTGTGTCAAGTTGCCCGAGAAGAAAAGAGGAAGGAGTTAACAACTGAACTTTGTTTGCTTGGCTGCTGAATCTTTCTGCAAAGTTTTGAGATGAGAACGTGGAGGAAGGCCACAGCACTGCATGTATCAGAAAAGGGGTGGAGAAATTCCCCAGGGCAGGCGATCAGCAAAAGGTAGTATAAGAAGGATGGCGACATAAGGTTGAAAAAGATGAAGAAGAAAGCCAGGGAGAGCAGCAGGACGACCTTTTCGCACAGCACTGTCTTTGCCTCAGCATGGTTTAGTAGCTCAGCAAGCCTCTTTCAGTTATTTCATGCCAAAAAGTGGCATTCATCCAAATTCCTTGTATGCTACTGATACATTCTGGTAGGTGCAGCTTTCCCACCTGTTGGCTCCCTTTAAAAGAATATTGAATGCTTAACGAGTGCTTCTGACCCGGTAAAATGTGACTGGACTCTGCAAGTACAGCCCTGCTGTAATAGATCTTGGGAAGCGGATGGAGAGGACGAATCACATCTCTGCCCTTGCAGAGTTTTGGGTTTATGGTTTGTTTTTGGGGTTTTTTTGTTTTGTATTTTTAAGACCTCGTCTGGCACAGATGCTTTTATTCTTTTTAAATTTTGTCATTCAAGACTGCACAATACATTGGAAAAGAGGTGTGGTCTTAATGGATGAGACTATCTTTTCTCGTCTGACTGTCACTCTGGCCGCTTTCTCTTTTTGGAGAGACATAGGCTCAGCTGCTGCCCCCTTAGTTTCTCTCTTTGCCTCTCCTGTAGCTCACCTCATCACCATCTTCTTTGTTAAGCTTTGTCTTCTCCTTGCATGACCTGATGACATGTGGAGAGAATGCATGGACCTACTTTTAAGTACTCTATTCTTAAAATTATTATTTCCTGATGGGAAAGAAGGGTGGTTACTGCCATGAATCCTAGGCAAAAAAAAGTTTTAACCTGAGCTTTCAGAGATTGAATTATTATTGTTGTTGTTAAGAAGAAACATGTTTTAAAACCCCTACTTTTATGGGCAATAACAGGGACTTTTTCTACTCTGCTAAATGCACGAAGTGCAAGTAGTTGCACAAGCTGACTCGTGTGTTGGTGACCAGTGGGACTGTGCATTACCAGGGTATCATACAGTTTTTGACCCTTTCAGGGCTTGGCAAACCACCCTGAAATACGTGGCTGTTGCTTAACCCCGATTGTTGTGGTGAATTCGTATGCCCTAGGGGAAGCTCAGCTGTGACTCCAGAGGGATACGGAGCACATACAAGGTCACGGTGATGTTGAGAAGCATGAAGGAGTAGTGACCCGAGAAGCCCAGGTCATAGATATTAGGGGAAAGGCTACGAGGGGCAGAACTAAGGAAGAATGCGGAGGAGGATTACAACCTAATCACAAAATTTATGTGTTCATTTCTCCTTCGGTGTCAGGCAGACAGGAAACATTGGGGAGAAGCCGTACGTGTGTTTTCCTTCCTGTGAGGAAGGACGGGCTGAGATGACGCGGAATGCAGCAGCAGAAGTAGGCATCAGCGTGCTGGACTGGAGGTAGAGCCCCGGAGAGTGGGAGGCAGCCCAGCACTGGATCGGGAGAGAGGAGAATGAGAGTTTGGCACACTGCTGTCCTTGTTCTGTTCTGAATGACTTCTGAGGCTTAACCCTTTCTCAGCCCCTAGCAATGATAACATCAGATTTGTAAGCAAGCTAGTAGCTCTCGGCACATGGAAGCAGCCTTCTAAAGGCCTCTGTCCTGAAATAAATTCCCCTCAAAATTGTTCATCATGATATATCATGCTAACACACTTGGTTCACCTGCAGCTAGGGGCTCTGTTTAAGACATTCAGAGTGCTGAGGATTATATGTCTCACCCTGTGTTGTCAAAAAGGTTTGAAAATAGAAAGCAGCATACTCCTTGCATGCAGATTGCTGGGTCAGTTTTGGTGTAGAAGGACTTTACATCATGTCTGTGTGCCTCGAATAAAATAAGTGGTACTAGGCATGCTGCAAATATCACACCTCTAATTCAATCTTGAACTGTTCTGCTGAACCTTTGGGTTCTGTTAAGACGATGAAACAATTAATTTTGAAAGTGAAAACATGATTAAATGCTTCCATAGCCACCCATGCAAACATTTAGGCCGTGTCTGAGTGGTACCAGCCCCAGCTGTGTTGCAGGAAGCCAGCTCGGCTGCCGCTCACGCGTGGAGCAGAGATAGGAGTCAAATAACGGGGAAGGAGCAAGGAGGAGGTCCTTGTCTCTGAAGAGGAACGGCTGGTCAGTTTTCAAAAGCTGGAATTAGCTGCAGGAGCAAGCTATGATTTTGTTTATGGAGTGACACTTAATGTTTTTGTTGGTAATCAGGTCAAGAGGGCGAGTGGAAAGGTGACGAAGTTTTCTAATGATGCAAAATTAAGTTAAACCAGGGTAGGGACTGAGGGAATCTTGGAAGAATGCTGATGGCCCTGGCAGGGTGATAGTGATTGAACAGTGCTGATGGACGTGAGGCTATCTGAATGATTGGCAAATTGCACTCTTTTTCATGGTAGAAGTTTACCAAAACGCGCTTCCATGCTGCAGAATGTCCAACAACAGTAATACCTGTTGTTCATGGGCTACAAGTGACGAGGAGTATGTGCTCCACAGTAAATGTTGATAAGACTTACACCAAGTGACAAGATATCCCAGTAGTGAATTTAATTATGTTAGAATTTTCCCATCCCCTTTCCTGTCATACAGTATTGTAGGAAAATAAAATTGACGCTCTCCAGTGCAGAGATGGCCTCGTCTGCTGGTGTGTGAAATGATCTGTCTTAGTCTGCTTTGTGTATTTGTAAAATGTTTAAGTCCTCTCGAATCCTTTAGGATGAAAAACATTCTTGAAAGGCAAGGTAAAGCAGTAACATAGTCTACCAGACTGTAGCAGAAATTATAATCATGCCTAAAAATTTTCAGTACTAATAATATTGCTATCACTATTTTTAAATGCCAAACTGAAATATTAAAAGGGTGGCTATAGCTTTTAGGATTTACCATCCAAAACACGTAAAGTGGATTGGTGGTTCCAACAAAAACTGTTAAAAGCCTTTGTACTTTTGAGTACCTAGTGAATTACACGGCTGGATGAGTGCTGGTGGAATATTCATTTATTCAGTTTCTACAGTCGATCATTGACATAACATTTGTTTTCCCTTTGATTTTTTTAAGAACCTAATGCACAGTGCCTAAACGTTGCACTTAATTTATTTTTCTGCTTGAATGATGAATGCCAATTTGTCTTGAGGCAACAGTTTCGCTGTAGTATCAGCTAGTATTCCTCTCTCAGCAGCAAATGCAGACTATTTTTTGAAAGAAAATATGCAGTAACATTAAGGAAAATTACCACTCGTACAAGAAAAGTTTTAGAATAAAATTTGAAAGTGTCGAAATTTCTGCAATAGCTTCTGTATCTGTGAAAAAAATGATGATCAGACCTTACATTTTATGAATTAGATTTTTTATTTTTAGATTGTTCTTTGAGAATAGAGAGTGCATCCTCTGGCATCGTTCTCAGACTTCAATACTCCAGCAAAACAAATCAGTATGTGTACGCTGCGATGAGTCCTGTGCAGTCATGCTCAGCCTGGTTCAGTTCAGCGGGGCTGGGTACCAATGGCAGCAGCGATCAGGTTTGGGGAGGGGTTCAGGCAGTGAGCCGTGCTGAGCAGGGTTCAGTCAATCCTTCTTTTCTGCCCCTCGCAGACCTCTGCCTTGTACCAGGATAGCGGATTGTCTCCTGTGCCCGTCTGAAACGCTGCGCTGCTGGTGAGGAAGCTCACTGCTGCCTGCATGTCTGCACCCCCTGCAGTCATCCTGCTCAACTGCAGTGCAGGCGCGGGTTGGCCTCGTTTGGTGAGCTGCTGCGTAGGTCAGCAAGTGCAAGAAACCAGTGTCATTGTGACTGGATGTCAAACAAAATCCATATCCAGTCCGATTGCCTGTGCAAGGAATTCAGATGTTGTGTGAAGACTGCGCTGCGTGGTCTGTGGACAGGGCTGCAGCATACCCTTCCCAAGCCCCACTGCTGGGCTGGGAAAGGTGGTGTCCATGATTTGCATCAGGATCTCCAAAAGTCAAGGTTTAAGTTACCCATGCCTGGTCCAAAACTAACCATTGCGGAGCTGCTGAACTTTTGTTCCACTTCATCAGTGCCCTTGACAAGAAGGTTTGTTTCTTTTTTTTTTCTTTGTTCCCTGTAAAGGTGCCCAACTGATAGTCTTAGAGAATAAAATCCTCTTTTTACTCACAAGGCAGATCACTGCCTGTGAAATGGCAGTGCAGGTCTCAGTCCTGACCTGCAAAGAGGTGAAGGAATACCAAAGACCGTAGCGTTTTCAGTTCATGCTTACTGAGACGAGGCTGCCATCCAAGATGCTAAGCGCAGCTGGCAATGATGTCGTATTACGGACAACCTGCCCTCCCTGAGACAGACTGACATTTCTGCTGACAGAACATCTCTGGGATATTCTGAAAGTTTTAAATTTGCACTTGTTTTTTATTTGAAACAAAAGACTTTTTTTTTCCTTATGGAGAGAATAAGAATATTCCTTTCACAAAAAAAAAAATATTTTGGAGCAATGAAATACTGTATTTTTTAATAACTTAAAATAGATCTCTATAAGGTTGAATGCTTCAAATTAATAAGTTTAGAATGCGAAATAGAACTTTCAGCAGAACTGTATTTCTGAGGAGGAAAAGAGAAGCACTTCTTTTGATTTGTGGGAGTTTTTTGCTGACCCTGTTTACTTAGAAAAAACCCATCAGCAGTTAGTGGTGTTCAGCAGGTTCAGTATTTTGGTGCAGAGCAGAGAGGGAAGTCCAGGCTGATATTAAAGTAGCAGCTATTCCTGGCCATTGCTGATCTGAGGTGGATTCAAACTGACAAAATAAAGACGAAATGCCATGGGCTGTCATATCGTCTGGCATTGTCCGCTGAATGGCAGGCTGGGTAAGGGAGTACCAGTTTTCCTTGCAATTCCCAGTCACTCCTGTTCCAGTGCTCTGCTCCGTCCTGACGACACTGGTTTCTCTAACTTAGGAAGCTGCTGATTTCCTTTAATGGTTTAAAAAAGGTTCTGTACCGGCTGGGTTAAACTGACTATCAACACAGTGTGCGCGGTATTTCCCTGTATTGTACACGGGCTGACGGTTTGTGTTTTTTAATAAACTCAAATGTTTGCTGCAGATTCCGTGCTCCATTTTCACAGAGCTTGTTGCCACAGGACATATTCTTTCAGGCAATTTTCGTATGCTGTGATCAGGTGAAAATATTGGCTATCTCTGTGGCTGCAGCAAAGGCCTTGGGTAACATGCAGCAATCAACTTCAAATCTGGTTGATACTCCTGTCTAAACAAAAGCAGATCTCCCAGTGAAGGACTCTGTCTGTAGCAGAGGTATTTGTACCAGTCCAGGTACAACTGTTACTGTATAAAAGAGGCCTGAAGACAGTTCATTTATTTTGTTCCTAAATACTTCCAGTCATGTGAAAGCTTTCTCCTTGATGTCAGTTGATCTTGCCACTTAGCCCATTTCAGGAGTGCTCGAGACAGTTTTCACTGGATCAGCTTTGACAGCATGTCCAAGCAATTTTTTAAAGTAGCAATACTAAATAAATAGCATGGGCTTTGGTCATTCTTTCGGGCTCAGCTCTATCTGCATCTCCTTTCTAATCACATCAAAAAGCCTTCTCGGTGCCTTGCGTTATAATATGGCACGTAGTGAGCTTCAGACTGGAGAAGTGAACGGGAACCTCACACGAGGGATGTACGCGGCACTGCGTTTGGTAGAGCCGACTGCGGCGCGCAGTGATTCGTGAGCAGAGCTGCCAGGGCACGGTATGTATTTCCCGCGCTATCCTGGTACTTGTGGAAGCGCTCAGAAATCCCTTACAGTTCATGAGCAGCAAATCCATCACCTTACATCTTTTTCCTTGCTTGCTTTCTGTCTTTGACCTTACTACACAGCTGGTTTTGCTTCTTTTCTTAGTAAAACCAGCTACAGGACCCGACCTGGAATTGCCAGTGTTTGTCAGCAGGGAGCTGCTCTCGGTGTAAGAGGGAAAACCTGTGTTTCCCTGTCGCTTTGCTTCAAGCTCAGTGGTAAAGCTCCGTTGCTACAAGGACCGGTCTTTTTGTCGTGTGTTTGTACACTGGGTAACAGTGGGGTCCCCATCAAGGGCTGGGGCTCTTGGGTGTTGTTGTACCAGAAATAAGATGAGAAATAATAGGTGTGCTGGCGGGGAACCAAGCAGGAGCTTGGCAGGGAGTCTTTCCTCAGCCCAGGTCCCTGTTTAAAGGTGTGGGTAAGCTAGCTGTGCAAATGATTTTGGCCAGCTTCTGGTGCAGTGGGGACACAATGGATTTATCTAGGCTTTGCCTGCTGGTGTTAATCACTGTGCCGTGGGATGTTTCCTGTGGCCTCCAGAAACACCGAGTAAGGCTGCTATGTGTGTGGTACGGTCACATTTGGAAGTGAATTCGGAATAAAGTTATGTTGCAAGGGCTTTACAAATCTGTCCTGACGATGGCAAGAGCATTGCTGTATTGAGAATGCCCTCCTAGGTGAATTATTTGTTATTTTATGTAGAAAAGATGGCGTAACTTAGAGGGGAAAAAAGAGATGCTGCACATTTGAGAAAAAAGCGTGAGTGGAAAAATATTCTATTGAAAGTCTAATATGCCAGCAGCAGCCTACATTTAAAAGTAGAAGGGAAGGGTGCTTGAAGAGCACAGGTTGTAGTTCTCAACCAAGCAGTCTGCTCTTGCCTACTTTCTTGCTGAGTAGATAGCTAGAAGATTGCCTTTACGTGCGTATTTATATGGTGAAAGATCCTAAAGTGTTGAGATTTCCATGTACAAAGAGACAAACAAAAGAAAATCTTTCTGCCTTGGAGTGAAACTTACTGTTACTCCATTTCCTGGAAGGAGAAGTTCTCATCTAAGGGAGTAGAATAGAAGTGTCTAAAAACAATTGGCCGTCTTCCCTTTGTGGCTGGGAGCTTTGGCTGCTCGCCCGGTGGGCTAATAAGACGCGCAGAGTTCAAAAGATTTTTATGAGACTGATTCAGCCGCAGCTTCTAGGGCCCTGGCACTTCTCAGCCTGTGAGAGGCTGAACTGGCAAGAAATGGAGGTTTGAAGAGTCAACAAAACTGACTCTGCTCCTCAAAACCTTTCTGTTTTGACAAACCTTCATTTTTCAAAAGAACGTTCTGTCAGAAAATTCACAAGTGTGCTTTGGGGAAGGGGAGGAGGGAGAAGAGGGTTACATTTTCCCTTCTGCCTTCAAAAGCACCGCCAGAAAGATGCTCTCATTGCGTGAGCAGGGACTGAGTCACGGGGAATCGGATTATGAAAATTATTTAATTAAGTGAGCGGTGAAGGTTGGCAGTGTGGTGTGCTCTACAGATGTGATTTATCAGTTACGTGTCGGGGACTCATTTCTGGGTTAAGACAGAAAGCTCTCTGGAGCGGAGGCTTCTTTTCCTCTGTGGATGTCCAGCCCCCCCAGTACAAGAGCTGGTGGGAGGCTCTGGGCAGGCATGGTACTGGTGTGGGTTCCGGCAGCCAGGCTCTGCCTGCGCCCGATGGAACCCCCATCCGCAGCCCGGAGGAGGCTGCCCTCTTCCCAGGGCTGGTGGGAGTGGGTTTGGGAGCCAGTTCCACCCGAGTGAAAAAGAACCAGCAATTTCATGAGGCAACTTTCTAAATAAGGTGCAGATTTGTGATTTTCAACACATGGTGAGGCTGAAAATTGAATGTGAAATTTTACCAAACTTTCATTTGTGGACATGGAGTGACCATCTGTAATGTGTACACTTAATTTTCTATAATATTAACTGCAGAATTTGTACACTTAGAAATACAAAGTTATCAATGAAATCTGAGCCAGCAATAAATGAACCTCAGGAAAACACTGCCACTACCAAACACTTGATGTGTTGGCAGCGTTCTGTGATACGTGACAAATGCTCTGTCTCTTGCCTGGTTTTGCAGATCTCACTGTTACCTTTCTTTTTTATTTTAGCTTAAATTTTCAGGAGCTTTAGGTTATTACAGCTGCATTGTAACAAAGCAGATTATAAACTACGCACAGAATTAAACTTCATCTGTAGAAGCGTGTGGTTAATATGGGGTTCAGGCATAGCGGGTGTGAAAGACAAGTGAATTTCAGCCAGCATGTGTTTATCAAGCATTTTCATTGCCAGCTATTTGAAATTCATTTTTTTGCCATTTGGAAATGTTAACATTCTAATTCTTCTGTTTTTTCAAGACACAAAGAGCAAACAGATACTTTCTATGTGAATTAGGTTTAGTTGATTAAGAGGACAACAAACCAAACAAGAAAAAAAAAAATCCCCTTGAAAAAAATGCTCTGTGTGGTTTCCTTCTGATAGAGTCTGCACTGCGGTTTGCCCTGCTCCACAGATAAAGATTGTCCAGAAATGGGAAGATGCGGTGCACACGAAAATGACTTTTCCCACTACAGTTGCTGCCCGGAAGGACACGAACGGAACGCGGGGCGGGCGCGCAGCGCTGGCGGTTTCCCCACTGGCTCTCCTCATCTCTCATTTTTAAGATTACTTGCTGCAAAAAAAGAAACAAGTGTAGTGTAGCACCAGTGAATTCGCTGTACACGAGTGTCCCTCGCTGACTGGGAAGGCAGATTGGAAGGAGCTGTTCCTCAGACTCAGCCAGCCACACGGGTATCATACATCTCTGTCTGAAAAATTAAGATCCACTTACCTTCTTTTCCAGTAACAGAGATGAAATTGTTCAGTGTCTAGTCAGCAATTTAGCCAAAAGCAGAAATGCAAGGTGTGTCCCTTAGTGACACTTGGAGTGCTCCTCCTCCCATTTATCACATTTCCATTCACTTACACGAGAGTTTGTTGTTTGGGTTTCCTGATTTGTTTGGTTTTTGGTTTTTTTTTTTTAAAAAAAAAAAACCCAAGTCCTACTCAAAATAGAAATGGCCCTGAAAGGAAAGAGGTCTGTGGAAAAAAGCTCACTGACTCAGGTCTGTTTGGATTTATTTTTAGATCTGTAAAGCATTTCTTGTCTTTCTGCCTTGTGTCAATGTCGGCAAACCTCCATGAGATGCCCCAGCTCTAGTTCCTGTTAGTTATTAGCGTTGAGATAGGAGCATTAAGAAGAATTTGGGCTGTGATGCTGTGTCGTGCGGTGCTGTCATTTGAGCAATCTGAGGGAGTCAGAGATCCTGCAAATACATCTGCTATTAGCATTATAAAACTATTTTCGTGTGCCAGGTGGATTAATGCTAATACTTGTGCAATAAGACCACACGTTCAGCTTCTAAGGTGTCTGCAGAGTCTCTTAGCTTATTATGTCAGCTCCAGGTTGACACCCCAAGCGTGCCCCCAGAATTATTTCTGCACTAGACAGCACCGCGTTGCTCATTGCATACATGTTGTGTATTTATAGACATGTCCTAAGGTGGATTAGTAATTCCTGTGAGCAGAGAGAAAAATATGGGAACTTCTCAGTTCTGACAAATATTTGCCGTGGGCCAACAGCATCTGCAGCTCCTGTCCTGTGGTGATAGGCTCTTTAGAAATCCAGAGAGACAGAGTGAGATCAAAGAGCATGCTTTGACTTAGCGCTAGTTCAAAAACCCAAACGGCACACCAAGCCCGCATCCTACAGCGGCAAAGGCTGTGATCTGGTTATCAGCCTCTACTCAACAACTGCAGACCCCGAGAAACAAATCAAAGTCATGCTGTAGGCACGGGGTAAGACGGGAGGCAGGACCTCTTCCTCACCCTAGCAGAAGCGTGGGACATTGCCAGCGTAGCATGCAGGATGTCTTGAGTTTAAGTAACAAACTGGTTTGAGTCCCAAGGGTTTGCCAGGTCTGCACTGAAGTAATAGAAAACTGGAGAGGATCCTGGAGGTGACAAAGTTCCACTCCCAGTCCTTGCAGGTTTGTCACTGCTTTCTAGGAACTCAGCAAGCTCCTGATACTGGGGAGTCTGGGTCTGCTGTGCTTACAGGGAGGCTGTTTCTCCTAGAATGTCGTTCCTCTGGTTAAAAACCTTCTGTTGACATCCAATTTTCAGTTTGTTCAGGGAAAGCTCACGCTGCTTTATTCTTGTGCCAGCATCTTCTAATTTCACACAAAGAGATCTTCCCCCTTCCTGGCATTTCTCCCTGTGATGTATTTATAGACTCTAATGGGCTTCTGTCCATTCTCAGCTTTCATTTGTTAGCAGAAGCAAGTCAGGCTTCACCAGTCCCCTTCATTTTAGCAAAATTACAGGCAGTGTTGTAGTCAAAGCTGTTCAGCACTGTGTATTCTTCCCCCAAGCGTTACCTGCGTGCTTTTAACGAAGTAGACAACGATGTCTCTTTGTTACTTTCACAGGTGTCACCGTGGCAGCTTGTTGTCATCTTACATTCAGATTGTGTGCCCATATTGTTCTCTGACACTTCTACCCTGATGAGCTCCTTTTTTATCCTGAGGTGAATTTTTTTATTAGGCCACTATGACCTGATGTTTTATGATAACTGAATTTCATTCTGCTTCTATTACTCTAATTCTTTCTGTCTAACCTTCCAGTCATCTTCTGTTGCTGATACAGCCTAAGTTTGTGTCATTGGCAAATTTCATTAGTATGCTTTTTGTAATATTAATATTGAAAATATTAAATAAAATTTCAGCGTAGCTCATTGTCATCTCCTATTTATCCATTTTCCTTGCTCTCTTAGAGTTCATTTTTCAGCCCTCACCTTCTTCACCTCAGCTAATGAACTTCCATATGGTGCTCTACTGAACTCCAGATAGTCTCGATCTTTCTTTGGGTTAGAAAATCAGTTATCTTATCAAAGAAACCTAGATGAAGCCAAACTAATCTGATATGGCCTGTCATTTCTTGTCCAATCCACTCAGAATGTGGGGCTGGAGATAATTCAGTTCTGCCCGTTTTATTTTCTCGATGCAATGTGTTCATTTGAGTTTTATTTCCATGCAACTTCTTGTCATTTCTAAACCCTAGTTCCTTAGCCAATCTGCCTTGATTCCTATGTTCTTTTCCATTTGGGCCATGCTCTGTTTTCTTTCTATACTCTGTGATGTGTGTTATGGATTATGGAAATAGCTGTAGAGTTACCTGTTAACAGTGAGACGTGGGGGAGCCAGGCATTCAGTGCTTTCAAGGTACCAAACTGGTGGGTGCCTGCTCCTTTTGAAAGTGTCTCCTAGAAGAGATGGGCGTCGTCTCTGTTAGACCTGACCCATGAGCTCTGGAATGAGCCCTCAGTGCAGCACCCAGTCCTGGAGTGCCTGGGCAGTTCAATTGTTTTCCACACCTCCCAGAATCGTTTTCAAATGTGCCAACAGCTTTTTTGAGTCCATTTTCCTCACCTTTAATTTTTACCTTTTTAGAAGGAAGAAAGAGGGGAAAGCACTCGGCGATGCCTCAAGACCCTCCGTAAAAGGCAGTGGAAAACTGAAAGAAAGGAATTGACATGGACTAAATCACAGCCTTCCACTCATCATCATGTCCACAGCGAGTTTTACAGCATTGCTAAAGTAAGGAAAGATCTCGGTGAGTCCCTCACAAACAGAAATTTGTACGGAATGACTTTATCACTAATTATTTTGGAGAAATCTGTTTCACCTGGAATGAATTTGACCCCATGACTTTGAATCTCTAAAATATTAAATGCTAATTTCTCTTCTATCTATTAGCTCTTACGTAAAATTTGCATTATAGACTGTCTTTGATACATTACTATGGGCAGAAAGAAGAATAGTTCAATAGTTGTTACAGAACAACCATTTATATTCTTATCTTAACAGCCATCACAGTTTTGGTTTAAAATTCCTGTTTTCATGGATTTATCATTTGGCTGTAAAATGTTCCAGACCGAAGCTTTGGCATAAGGACTCAACTAGGCATTGCATTTATTCAATTGATGTGGGTTTTCTTTTTTTTTAATTTCAGAACTGCCATATAATAATTAAAAAAAAATTTCCATTTTAAATAAGTGGTTTTCTTGTCCCAAATATGAATTAATGCCCCTGGGTATTTAAAATGTCAGATGCATTTTCATGACTAACAGGTTTTCTGCGTGGTGCATTATCATATTTTCAGGACACATTACATGCATTTCTGTCACAAAGCACGGGACCAAAATATTCTTGGCCCACTTGTGTGTGATGCTAAGGTAACTTTGCTTGGGCTTTGTGATGAAAAGCTGTTGTGAACCAGTCGTGGGAAGGTGATTCTGGCTGCTCAAGAGTCTTCAGACTGCAGGGACATCAAGGAAGCTTCCACATGAACTTTGTACCTTTAACGCTGTGGCTGGGATCAGGGTTTGTGCTGCTAACCTCACGTTTCTGAAGATATTCACAGCCACAAACCAGTGCCAGCCAGTGAGTATAGCCACTCCACTGCTGAGAAGTGGCTTAAAACCTGTCAGTGTGCAAAAGCAGATTAAAATAGTTCTTCATTTACTTCTTTTCCTCTTTCTTTCCATCTTCTGCAGGTTTCACTTCATGCTTTTTAACAGGAACGAAAGATTGGAGACAGTGTGTGGAGTCCAGAAAATTGCAAATCCAAAGCACTGGATCATAGACTTGTAAGTTTCAAAACAAACACTCCCCTCCCCGCTCAAAAACTTATTCCTGGTGAAATAATTTTCTTAGGACAAACTTTATTCTAACGTCAAGAGTATATGCTTGTCATGCAAGGCCACAGCCAAGGGCCCCCAGCTGAGGGGCTGACAGGATCTGTCGCAGCAGCGCGTGCACCGGCTCTTGTGGCGTCCGTGATGAGCAGCGCTCGAGCTGCTGACGCACTAACGCAGCACAGGGACAGCAGCCTGTCTCCTTCTCTTTTTTGTCCTTGGGTTAGTGCAGTATCAGAGCAAAGGAGATGTTGTTTTTGTCTGCGTCCGTAGAGATAATTGCAAATCTAAACTATGTATGGTAATGCTTCACGTATTTAAGTAGGTGCTTATGAATATGGATTAGCCCAGCCAGTGAATATTAACAGTGACAAATATCTTGTGTTCTTCAGCATTGTTTCTCAACAGGTGCTCCAAAATTCACGGTGGTTTTAACCTTATGAATTACACTCTCTGTGACACGTGCAGAAGTTGCTCTGTAACAAATTGCAGGCAAAACAATGCAGCAAATTAAGCGTAGCAGTCAATCTATTCAAGCATAGTAACAAGGTCATCTGAAAGTAATAGATGTTAGGGAGAAGAGTTGCCCACGTGAGAATTCAGCATCTATGGACTACCATCTTTTTGGGGCAAGTTAACAGTAACAATAGTACTCAGAGGTTTTAATGGAAGCCTTGCTTTCCAGCTACAGTAACATACACGTGGTGCTCCGGTATGGACTTGGCCTTGCCGCTCTGCCAGATTTTGGTCAGCTTTGTATGACTGGCGGTCTTTTGAGGTCACACCCTGTCTGCTGACCTGCGTGACTGGATTCAACCTCCTTGGTGCAACTGATCCGCAAGAGGGGCGCAACAGAGCACAGAGCATCCCTCTGAAAAGAGCGACTTATTGCTTTACCAGTATAACTTCCACTTGTACTTCTCTTAGAGGGCTGCCACTCCGGTGCAGACCCACATCTCTCACGAGTTCTGACAGGATCACAGCTGGAGACAGAATGACTGCAGGCATTATGCATTTTTATGCACTCAGAGTACTGTTTCAGGATGCGAGAGAGTGACTATGAATTTTGACATATTGAGGAAAAAATGAGGAAGTCGCATGGGCTGCATTTTAAAAATACAAAATCATAAAAAATGAGGAAGTTGCCTGGACTGCGATTTAAAAACACAAAATAATAAGAAAACTAATAATAGCAGTGAGTGAAATATTTTTTTGGCCACTGTCCTGGTTCTGGCTAGAATAGAGTTAACTTTCACCTGAGCTGGGAGGAGAACTGGAGCTGGTGGCCCCTGTGGCTAGGGGACACAGCTGGGGTAGGTTACTAACTAGCCAAGAGCTGGGATAGTTTACCCAAATTAGCCAACGGGCTGTTCTGTCCCATCTGACATCATGCTCAGTGTATAAGTGAGGAGGATGCTGAGGGGAGCCTCCTGCTACTCAGGAGGAAGCAGGGCATCAGGATCTGCTGTAAGCTATCGTACTGTAATTGTTTTCTGTCTCTGATTTGTTTTCTTCTGTTATTCTCTTTTTCATCTCAACCCATAAGTTTTGCCTTTTTTTCTTTACCAATTCTCCTCCCTGTCCTGCTGGAGAGTGGGGGTAGTGAGTGAGAGGCGGCGCAGCTTCGTCACAAGCGGGGCTAAACTACGACAGCCACCAACACTTTGAGCCTTTGAAACTGGTCTAGTAAATGCAGTAATTGTGCCTCTGTGAGAAGTGTCGCAATTATTCTGCGTTTTTCCCAAGCTTCTTGATCTGAGAACTATTAGAAGTGTCTTATCAGATTGATTGGTGCATTCCAGAACAGGAGATACGTAAAGGTCAGGAGATAGAGTGTGTTTGTTATAATAACGATGAACTCTATTCTTAATATCTTTCATTAATACCTCTCAAGTACAAATGCATGCTTAAATGGCAATAAAGGGTATGTCAGGATGAAGAGACAAGTAAAGAGGTATAAAGCGCAGCAGCAACAGAACAGTGAAATGGAGCTGAAGAATGCATTACATTGCTCCAGGGTCACGCTTGATTCGTGTGGTTATTGTGTTGGCCAGAGAGATCACGCTGACTGTGCTCGTGTTGATCACAGAAACAGAAGGAAACGTGGGGCAAAGACTCTATAAAGTGGTATATTACAAGTTCCTGTGTAGAACAAATGAGGTCATAAATTAGAGGCAGCTGACTGAATTCAGGCAATTAGAATTTACGATGGTGTAGGAGACGCTTTGTGCTCCTGAGAGGCATCAGACTACCTTCTATTAAATACAGACTGGGTATTTAATTGTGGTCTGGGATTTTGACGCAGCAGTTTCTCCCTGGTGCAGGGTTACAAGTCTGTGCTATTACAGATTTGTCTGTATTCCTGTAACTCCAGCTGATGTTGTTTTTACTATCTGCTGTTCTGCTCGGTGTGTCGATGGCTCAGTGATGCTGTCACAGGGAGAGGTGGGATTTGCTCTCCAGTTCTGAGCACAACCTCTGCTAAGAACAGACAGACCATCCGTGCTTCTGTTTGTGGTAAACGCTTGCGTGGAGCTGCGTAAAACGGCACATCCATTTCCTAAGAGACAGCCAAAGGCTCTTGCCCTCTGCATTTGTTGGGAAATACTGAAGGTGAAACTTGTTCCCCAGAGCAATGCTTTAAAAGATCCTATTGTATAGGAAATGGAAGTTTGTGCCAAATTGTGACTGTTTCCGAATGCCTGAGTACTCCTGCCTCAGCCTGTTCCCTGGTGCTGTTCTGAGCAATCTTTGCTTGTTTTTTACCTTCCTTCCACTCAGATCACTTGTGTTTGGAGTCCTTGCTTTTACAAGGAGCTGCAGCCTCCTTTTCTGCGCTGTGCTGATTGTTGACCAGTATGCAAGGAATATGGCAACGGGGCTAGTGATCTTTTTCAAAAGTCTTTTTAATACTGTCACTCCTGTCTCTACTTTGCAGTTGCTCTGAGGATGACAAAAAGAACCAGTGATGAAAACCTAAATACTGGAAAAACACTTGGAATGCTTTAGAGGAAAATCAAGACCCTTTACCTGATGTGAGAAATTCAAAAACTGTCTTCAATTATCGACATTAGAGAGCTGATGATGATTTTGTAAGTAGAGCCAAGTCAATATATCTGGAAAAGCAATCAACTGCAACAGTGTACGTGTCCTTTCTAGAAACACAAATGTGTGCTAGCTGCAGCCAAGGACTGTGAGGCACCTTTGTGGAAAACAATTTTCTAAAGGCTTGGGTTTTTTGCTCCCTTGTTACTCTAGCTCTCTATTTAAAGTCTAGATAGAGCATTTGCTTTTGCAAGTGATGTTTCCTTGTATGTGTCCAAAGGCAAAAGAAAATCATATCAGTGGTAGTTGAAATATTTGAATTCTAAATGGAAGGCTACTTGTTACCTGCAGCTCGGTAATGCCACAAGGATCTTGTGCTCTGTAGCTTGAGTAAAAGCCAAGTCAGATATTCACTGACATGTTTGCAGGTCCAAGTCATTGCTAGTGCTGCTTCTTCCACTTGAGTTTGCTCCTGATCCATTGATGTGAGGTGTATTGGTACGAATACTGCCTGGTCTTGTGGTAGCGCTGTTCCTATACCATCAGAACGTGCATCCGCTACCAGTCCCCCCATTGTTCAGTAACTGAATTGAGTCAGAACTGGCAGAAACACCAGCTTGGGTTTCATTTTGTCAAATTTAATTGAGTCTTTTTCAGATCCATTTTAAAAAGTGTCTTTAATGATTTCAATAATTGAGCCAACCTTGGTAAAAGACTTTCCCCCAGACTAATTGTCCTATGAATGACTCTTGGAAATTTTGGTAAGGCAGGTGCTCTACGTGAGGCTGCTCTCATTAGCAAAAACAAAATATTGTCCATCTGGTGAAGGTCACAAAAACCTCTGACTGTACAGGCTGAAGCCTCAGACTCTTTCTGAAAACTTTCCAGTGTCAAGCTTACTGGATTTGTGCCCTGAACTGGTAGAGGCACGAGTTTTGATGCAGAAGTCATGATTGCTTCAGATCTGCCTCTTACCCACCAAGGCTGGAGCATAAGCAGAGGAAATGCAGGATTGTCTTTAAAAGCTCATGTGTGTTATTTTGGAAAGGTTTTGATGCCAAAACTGCGCTGAGTGGAAGTTGACTGAATCGGTTCCTTCTAAGTGACTGAAGAAAAGATAGTCGATTTTTCAATTATTTAAAATATTAATTATTTTCTGATATTTGGAAGGAAAGACATGATTCTGCCACTGCTGATATACACTGATACCTGAAGAGGAGGGGAAGGGTGAGGAAAAACAAACCGGAGATATGAGTGAATTGATGTCTGACCAGAAAAAAGCCCATCATAAATCTCAAAACTCACGTAGTATTTATCTTACATCAATCAAAGTTTATTTTCATTATTAAATTAAATAATTTAGTATTGTCCTTACTGTGTGTTCCTAGAAATAAAGCACTGCAGTCTTTTGCTTTGGTGGTGGAAGCTAATTCTCCTGCAGTCAGTGGATATAAAGAAACGGAAATCGTGAAATGTGGTTCTCAAGTGAACTGGATGCTTTCCAGGTTTCTTGGATGCAGCTGAAGTGAGGACTGTGCAGGACACCACTGAGTCTCTCCACAGGAGAATTCTAATGGAGCCTGAGATTGTGAGCTTTCTGTTCAGGCAGAACAGAGCAACTTTTCAAAGGCTGTCAGGGATGAAACATAATTGGGTGTTGCAAGGGACCAGGAAATAATCATTCAAACCGCCTGCCATCTAACTCCTAGAAATATAAAGGCAGTAAAGGCCAGGTGTCATGCATATAATCAAAGAGCACTGAGAAACCTTGTATGAAGTCTAGAGCAAGACAAAAATCTAGATGTTGTAACATTTTCTGCCTCTGTGGTTCTAGAGATCTTGGATGTGAACAATACTGTGATAAGGGCCAGAAGAGTGAAACCGAAAAACTCAAATCCCCAAATGTCACAGGACAGCCAGAGACCATGCTGGACATATGAACAGTGAGAACCTACGATGAGTTTTCAGAGCGCTAGCATTTACACCGTGGCAGTCAGTGTCAGATAAACAAGTGAAGAACGTTGGTACTGCAAGAGGAGTCAATGCACAGAAATACAGAACGCTGCTACCATTCTTGCAGAAGCAAACAAGGTTTATCTTTTATCATTATAAACATCCGCAAGATCTTATAAAGAAAAAAGAACTGAATGAAAAAAAGCAAGAATACAGACCAATTTCCCAACATTGAATGTAACTTTCTCATCTGTGAAAAATGCAACCACCAAATTTTTTTCCTCACTTACTGCTCCAGCTGATTTCCTCCCCCACGTCATCAAATCCTTTTATAGATTTCGTTAGCCCAGCGTCTCCTTCTTTAACAACGTCAGACTCCTTTTCTGTGCTAAACAAATACAAATGAATCTGAATACATTCTCCTTCTGTTTGACTCTTCTAACTTAGAGCTACAGCAGATGCAAATTTTGTTCACTGTGGTTCTGTTCCATTGGAAGGCAAAGGACAACGGTTTTGTCATGGACTTCAATAACAGAAATTTAGAAACACAGATTGGGTAAGGTAGGTAGGTTTCTTGGGGTACGTGTGGAACTGCTCTGTGTCTGCAAACAGAAGGTGATCCTAAACAAAAGCTCTTTCCAAAATATGTACCAAATTGTGATTATTTTACACACCAGAAGTTAAACCTGCAAGGAATCCTGTTGATAGATAATTGGATGTTATCCTAGGTCTTTTCCCATACGTGAAACAAAAAGAAAATCCTTAGATAACACTATGTAATGCTATCCCTTAAGGCTTTTGTCATAGCAATACACAAAATATTTCAGTGCATCACAGACATAATTTTGCCTTAGTTAAGGCAGACAAAAGAAATCCATCAAACATGAGTCAGTCACTCCCAGCAAGAAAAGCATCTTACTAATTTATTTTCCGTACAGTTGGTTTCTGTGTTGTTCAGTAATTTTTGATTCCTTTTATTTACAAATGAAAGGACCTCCTTGTTCATCTGTGTCGTGTTTCTGGTATCATATGGTTTCAGATATGAAGACAGCTTATATTATTTGTCTTTTTGTCACAACAGAAGTGGAATAAAGTTGCTGTGCTCTGAGACTTTATTTTATCCAACCTTTTCAGAGGATCTAAAGAACCTGAGTTAGTAGGTCACTTAAAGTGCGAGTGGGAGAAGTGAAGGACACAGGAGAAAGGAGCATGTTGTAACTCGATCATGGAGAACAGGATTTGTTAAATTTTGTGGTTCATTGTTTTTCCTATTTTGATCGAAGGAGGAAAACATTGCTGGACTGAATAGCACTCCACTTCTCCGCCAGCCCCATCCTAGAGGACATGCGTGCGTCTTTCTCTTCCATTGGATTTGTGCCATGCCAGTTTAGAGTCGTCTGCTTTTGCCCTGTCCTTTTCAATTCCGCTAGAGAATCCTCTGTCTAGTGTAACGAGATATTTCATTCCCATGCTTCAAACTTCATATGGCTGTTGGCAATCTGATTTATTCTTAAAGCACCAATTCATTCCTTAATGCTTGTCCACCCCAAAGCAATGGATCTGTAGGAAATTAACTTGATGGTGGGAAAGTGCTGTCCGTAGATGTAGAAAGCTCATGTTAGGATCAGTTCTCGGTTGTTCACAACAATGTAAATTTGGAAAGGTTATGCTGGAGACTTTTCCATTTAGGGTGGTTTTAAGTGTCAGGTGGCATTTGTCGTAAATTCATGCCACAAGTTGGTAATGCACTTCATTTGGTTTAAATGAATTCCGCTTGGGTTAGGCTTAAATTAATTAGGGACAGCATTAAGCTGTAGATAGACATTAACTTAGTAAACAGCTCCAGCATTTCAATATATTATTTCTTCTTAGGTAGTGCTGCTTTACCAGCAGATCAGAACACGTGAGCTCTCACTAATCCACTTCAGCATCAAGTGCGGAGGCTTAGCTCAGGATCTACTACAGGGGTTTTTTTTGTCTCACATTAAATATTTACTGAAGTTAAAGTGACTGACAGTTTATTCTGTCTTCACAAAGAATATGAAGACAGCTGAAAGAAGAATTTGATTCAATTATTTTATTTGTTCTTGAATCCAGCCTGAAGTTCACATTACTGGCTCAAAATAAGAGCTTTTTTTTTAAAAAAAAAAAAAAACATATTTATGGGGTCCACAGAGTGCATATTGAGTGGCATATTTGGCAGGTTTGAGATCAGTCTTGTTCAGAAAAGCTGTATTATTTTACACTATTAGATTATTTTAAAAGCATCCTGCCAAGCGACTACATAGCAAGAAGATAATTCAGTTATCCTGATTAAAAACATTAGCAGATGTCACTTGAAACTTGTATACAAAAGCCATTTCTTTTGTTTCCATTTCTGTCATTGGCATTTTCCTTCTCTTCTCCATATATGTGCACGTTTGCAGAAAATCAAGATCTACAACCAGACCGTGTTTTCCCAATTGGACTGGAGCCGGAGCAGAAGCCTGCAGTCGGGTCAGTGTCCTGTTGTGCTGTGCCCGGGTTGGATCGGCAGCCCCAGAGGTGCCTGGTGCTGCCCCAGCGAGGCATCTACCCTTGGTTTCGGACCTGGATTGTTGAGGTTGTTGCTGCGTTAGCTCTCTTGCTTGGCTCTGGCTCCAGGTGGAGCATGTGGGTGCTCTCACGTGATGGCTGTGATCAGTAGCTTTTAGATGTCATGTCCTGTAAGTCCGAGCTGATTTCAAGAATCATAGAATGGTTTGGGTGGGAAGGGACCTTCAAACCCCACCCAGTCCAACCCCCTGCAAGGAGCAGGGACATCTCCAACCAGATCAGGTTGCTCAGAGCCCCGGCCAACCTGGCCTGGAATGTTTCCAGGGATGGGGCATCCACCACCTCTCTGGGCAACCTGGGCCAGTGCTCCACCACCCTCAGCGTAAAAAATTTCTTCCTTATGTCCAGTCTGAATCTGCCTCCCTCTATTTTAAAACTATTGCCTCTTGTCCTGTCACAACAGGCCCTGCTGAACAGTCTCTCCCCATCTTTCCTGCAGCCCCCTTTAGGCACTGGGAGCTGCTCTAAGGTCTCCCCGGAGCCTCCTCTTCTCCAGGCTGAACAGCCCCAGCTCTCTCAGCCTGGCCTCACAGCAGAGCTGCTCCAGCCCTCTGATCATCTGCGTGGCCTCCTCTGGAATCGTTCCAACAGTTCCACATCCTTCTGATGCTGGGGGCTCCAGAACTGGACACAGTACTCCAGGTGAGGTCTCACCAGAGCTGAGTAGAGTAGAGGGGCAGAATCCCCTCCCTCGACCTGCTGGCCACGCTGCTGGGGATGCAGCCCAGGATGCGGTTGGCTTTCTGAGCTGCAAGCGCACATTGCCAGCTCATGTTGAGCTTCTCGTCCACCAGCACTCCCAAGTCCTTCTCCTCAGGGCTGCTCTCCATCCATTCTCCGCCCAGCCTGGATCTGTGCCTGGGATTGCCCTGACCCAGGTGCAGGAGCTTGCCCTTGGCCTGGTTGAACTCCATGAGGTTGGCACGGGCCCACCTCTCCAGCCTGTCCAGGTCCCTCTGGATGGCATCCCTCCCCTCCAGCGTGTTGACAGCACCACACAGCTCGGTGTCATCAGTGAACTTGCTGAGGGTGAACTCTGTCCCAGTGTCCACAAGAATATCTATGTGTAAGTGATAGTAGCAGACTACCTGCTATAGCTGCTTCATCAAGAAAACCACAATCAAAGAAGCTGTAAATATTTTTCTTTCAAAATATGGAAATAATTCTTTCCGCCATGTAAGAAACATACAATTCTTCATCCTTTCTAAAAATGCAGCGAGATCAGAGTGAAAATTAGGAAATAAGCCTTACTGTGGAACGTGCTTTATTAAAAAAAACTCAAATATATGAGCCCTTTCTCTCCGTTCAGAGGGAGGTAGGTCTAGCCTTAGATATGGATCACATAGAAATTTTATTTTGCATTGCTTTAGGATAACTAATGAGTCCAGAACACCTCTCCTGTTCTTCAATACCTTTTTATTTCTGCCTGCTCAGTTGAAAGTGGCAAGTTCCACCATGAGAGGGTTAACAAAGACACATCATTGCATTCCAGGGATGGAGGAACTTTTCACTCCCATCATTTAAGATACAGTAAGTCATTCCTTTTGCTCAGATCCTTGTTTCCTTTAGATTTGGTTAAAGACCCGGACACCAGCAGAAATGTTGAGAACCCTCATGTAAATACTAATTAAGAATCGTGGCTATTCCGATACCAGGGTCCTGCCAGAGCTCTGGTTTGCAGCAGACAGGAATCCTCCTGTTAGATTTCTCCTTCTAAAGATCTGAGAATGGTCAAGGCTTCTCCAGCACACCAAACTTCTGGAAGCGTACAGCACTTTTAAATTTGTGAGTCTAAAATTAGCAGCAGTAGATTTTAGTGAGATACATAAATTACCCATACTGGGAGCGTTCCATTGTTCAAATTATTTGAGTGTTCAAATACAGAATGAATAATCAACTTAGTCACCATTTTTTGAAGACTTCAGTTGTGCTGTACATAATTTGTTGCAATACTATTTTTCAGTGCTTCTACTCCTAGGGGTTGTTATTTATACTGTCAGATTAAAAAAAAAAACAAATGAAGTTAGCATAAAATAGTCATCTTTCTCCCTGAAATATCTGAGCGCACTGCTGTGCTGCATTTTCACTGTAAAATGAGTTTGTTAAAAAGGGAAGGGAGCGCTGGGTAGACACGTTTCATTAAATGTCCAATTATATTCATAGCTGGAGCTGCAGTGATTCCTCCCTGATCTTTACCAGATAAGTTGCTCTCCTAATAATTATAATTGCTTGTTAAACTAACCTAATAGTGCAGTACTAGCCTATAAAGAGATGTTTAAACTTGAGGTTCAGGTAGCTCGCTCTGGTTCCAGGCACCTCGTTTGTAAAGGCTAATTGAATGACAGAGATCACTCCACTGTCCGTTCACACCAAATCTTGCTGAACAGTAACACAGCCACGTCTCCAGCTGCACTGCTGTTTTACTAGTTTGTAATAAATGCCACTAAAGCTAAGGGCTGAAATCATCTGATAAATAACAAAAAACCCTTAAAATCTGAGGCTTAGAGTGGTTTAGGAATACTCCCTGTTCTCTCTGTGGAAGTTTTTCAGACTATGCTAAGTCATCCAGCTGCCTGAACATGGAAAATACCCCGCCTTCAGTGGGAGTGGGTTCAGGTCCTGAGGAAAAAGGAAGCTGTTCAATGGTAAGATTGCTACCATGGAGAAGAAAGAGAAGAAAACATAATACTGCGGAGGAATGCAAACTCATATTAAGCTTCAAAATCTCAGAACAAAGTGCTGCTTACCTTTTCGTTAAATAACAGTGAAGAAGGTTGTGCAGAGCTGTCCTAAGTGATGAGCTTTCAGTTTGCTGATTAAGCTGGGGGAAAAAAATACAGATTAAATGTTTAAAAAACAGAAACAAACCAAAAACCTCTGAACTTTCAGGCCAATGAATTTGTTTGAGAAAGTGTTTGTTTTGGTTTTATGTATCAAGTTGCTTCCTTTTGAAGTAAAAACTGTCCCCATTTTATTTCCTAAACGTTCTTAGTCCTCTCTCCTCCCGTTTTTTTCAAAACAACTCAAGAAATTCAAGTTTCCAGTCACTTTGACCTGACTACGGGTCTTTCAGCAAACTAATCTTTTTTTTTTTATTATTTTCCTGTCATAAGCTGAATGAAAACCTCCGGCCGTACTTGTACCAAACTGATAGTTAAGAGTACGAAAGTTCAAAAAGGACTTGTTCAAAAAAGACTAAGAGGCTGCGCTGAGAGAAATGAGGGGTAAACTTGGGTAAGCGATTCAACAGTTCAAAGTTACTCAGCTGGAAAGCTCTACAAAGCCTTTGCTTCTGGGTATGACCACCTTGCCTACCTGCAAAACAAAAGGAAAACAGGACTATGTTCCGAAGCTGGTGTTCCCGCAGGGAATGGTGAAATGAGCATCCTGTTTGAGGGAGGATGTGGTTCGCAGGTGGCAAAGAGGACCTGGAGATCTGCCAGCGTGAATACCAGTACGGCATTCAAGTTAACTCCATCAGCCTCCCAGCCAACTCCAAGCAGCACATGCTGCATGCTAATAAACATCATATGGCTTTTCAGTCTGAGGTGGGAAGGGCCAAAGCTGACATTTTTCAGACAGATGAAGTACTACTCTGGATTCAGAGGGATGATTTAATTAACAAGACTCATTATAAAGGCAGGGTGTGGGTGAAGGAAAAGATTTCAGAATCACAGCGGTGTTGGGGTGGCATGGGAAGGGAAGTGGCTAAATAAGCTCTTCTCCAGAGGAGGCTTGGGCTAATGGAAAGCTCAACAGAAGGAAAGGTCTGGAAAGGTCCAGATACATCTGCAAGGTCTTCAGACAGTCGGCAACAGCATAAGAGTGAAATGCAGGAAAAAGTTAAAATATCTTGTCAGTAAGACACTGTCTGTAGGAAGGTTTCTTGGTTGGGTTATTTTATGTGATTTCTTATTTCAATATGCAGCGGCTACCAAGCCACGTGACTTTCCTAAAATAAGATTATAAATTATGTACTTTTACTGTGCTGTCACGTCTGTCAGCTTCGCTTGGTGATGTCAGCAGAAGGAGACGCATGTCTGGAGGGGTTTAGTTCTATTTGTCAATAAGTCTTTTCCTTTTTAGGATTTGAATTTCTGATCAGAACATGTTGTCTAGTATAAATATTAGCTAGATACTTGGAAAGGTCTTAAAGGTTTACCAGGAGTGTTAACAGTGGGGCTCAGTTACAGCAGAAAAGGTACAAAACAAGCATTCAAGATGTAATTGTCACAAGCCTCCATTACCGATCAGATACAAAGAGCAAGGGGACAACGGTAGGAACGTCCCAGTCCTTCTGCAGGACCTCATCTGATGGCAGTTAGAGAAGGAGAGCTTGGGCTGGGTTCCTAGGCAGCCTGAATGGAATTGTCTAGGCTGGTGTGGACAGAGGGATGTACACCAGCTGAGGTTTTGTCCCACAAGTTTGAAACTTCACGTTTAATTTTATAGCACGGCAGAAAGCCTTCATTCTTTTCTCTGAAGGACGGTTCTGCTGGTTATGTGTGCAGAAAATTAAGCTTGTCTGAGGTCATCAGCTGCTTTTACTGCTGCTTAAAATGCAAAGAGCTCACAGTGGACTGTACCTTTAGGGATATATTCCAAACCTGATTTTCCACAGACTCTCCTCATGGCAGTCAAAGGAATCCAGCAGCCCCTGCGGAATCAGACTGGTCCAGCACACGTGCCTTATGTTTTTCTACTAACTTTAATACGCTGGGGCATGTCAGTCCAGGGAGAAAACTTGACTTTCTGAGATGAGCCTATTTAGGTCAGTGTGTCAAAGCAATTAAATAATTTTAGGTTGCAGTTATTTGTGGGGAAGACCTGTTAACGGTGAAGAACCTTCAAATTGTTGGAGCTGAGTAGTGTGCTTATTTGAACCTGAGGTTCTACTGTCATGGATTTTTTTTTTTTTTTAAGAACTAAAAATATAAATGCTGAAGACTATTTTAATTCCACTGTTTGGTTGAGGACAGAAACGTAGCTGTGCGGAAATTTAGAGTGGTGGTCCCCACAGCAACTGTAGTTCCACCATAGAACACACAGCGATATTCTTATATTTTCTTCTAAAACTGAAAATCTGCCATTGTCTGTAAAAAATCTGAGTGATTTCACATGCATAGAGAGAGTTATATATTTTTGAAGGAGCAGCACTATTGAATTTTGAGCTTCAATACTCTTTCATTTCTCATCTATAATTTCCCATTAAGATAGGGTTTTATACCCCTGTATTTCTATAGAACATGACAACAATTCCTTTTACAGGCACTTATTTTTGTGGTATTTCAAATGTGAAGATCAAAGTGATTAATGGATTCCATTTCACTGCAGAAGTACTGAAGAGAATGCTTCCTCAGATGACTTCTGTAATCAGGTTTAATTAAAGCCTTTTTTTGTACTTCACAAAATGAGATTCAGATATTTATTTGAATGTTACTTTAGTCATTTAATTAAATCATTAGCAATCACAGAGATGACGTTATTAGTTCAAGCTCACTTAGCATGTATTTTAGCTTGAGGCAAAGCCACGGGCTAAATTCAAGACAGGCACCTAATTTTTTCCGTCGCATTAACATAAAACCTTGTGAATATAGTTTATTATTATTATTGTAGTCTGAGTTATAGCAAGCGTTAGCGAATTTTACCCCAAACTGGAATCCAGATGCTCTTGAGAGAAAAGGAGAGAAGAATCTCTTAGTGAGAGACACCCTAGAGATACAGCTTCAGAATCCTGTCTCCCGCAGGCTTTCCAGGGTGCTGTGCCAGGAGCGTTGCCTCACGATGTCTCAGTGCAGAGCCCCAGCCCCAGCAAAGGCCGTGCGTTCCTGCTGTGCGGTCAAAATCTGCGCGTTTAAATCCGACCCAAACCAACCGTTAGTAGGTACAGAAGAGTTCCGAGAGGAGGTGAGATTTTTGTATTGCCACACTCCAGCCCTTATTAGCATTGTCAAGTGTGTGCTGTATTTGAGGTGGGTGAGCAGGCAAGGACATTTGAGAGCTGGGGATGTCAGCCAGAAGCCAAATTTCAAAGCATTCATGTGCTAGTGTGGGAATGATAACAAGAGGGTTCTCCTAAAAGCTGGAAGAACCCGTCGGGAGAAGTGGGATACTCAGCTGTGGAGGTCTTAGGCATGAGTGTAACATGCTGGCGGTTTATTCCAGTTCTTCATTTGCAATTTGTGAATAGATGAAAAGAGCAACTAAAATCAAAATTAAAGCGCAATTGCCTTTTCCAGTCTTCATTAGCATTCTCCTCCTGAACAGCTGGGGTTTCACTGGATGTTCTTAAGTTTTGCTCTGTTCTGACCAATATTAACTTATTTTGTAGACTTGAATGTCTAGACAAAGTGTCTGAATTGGCATGAACAAAGAGCTTAAAGCTAGGAGAAAAACATCTTTTTCATGTCAACTTAAAATTCACCTGAAATTTACCTTTTTTTTTTCTGATTTTTCTTATCATCCTGAAGCCAAGACCATGTTCAGAAAAATACTCACTGTGGTTTACAGATGACATCTGCTCTGAGAGCATCACCCTTGTGAAGTTGTGTTACCAGGTTAAAATTCAGCTCATGTTTTCTAAAGTGGTTGCTGAGATTTAGACATAGAAAATCTCTCTCTTTATGTTCTGCCACCTCTCTTTATGTTCTGCAGTTTCATTGGTCTGTAGGCAGCAGCAAGGCTCAAGGATTGAGATAGATCAGCAGGAAATTTTAACTGGTTTTTGTTTGATCTGCTTGCAGTTATTTGCGTTCCCGTGGCATGAGGTGGCTGGTGACAAGTTGTTTGTGTTGTCATAACAGGTGTAACTTTGAAATAAATACTCTCAAAAAAGTAGACAAATTCTGGAAAACCAAAACTCCATCAAACTTGGCAAATAATTTTTCTTTAAGAAAAGGAAGTGGGAATTCTAAAATGTTAGATTTAATGTTTTGTTCTGGAGCTGACAAAACATCTGCTTTTAGCATTTGAGATGTCATTTGAATGTGTGATTTAAGTAACATCAGTAGGTTGATAAGGCTCTAAATTTGTAACGAAAATATCTAATTTTGAGTGAAATAACTGTTTTAACTGTCTTCCTTTTATTGAGAGTATCTAAAATGTTTAACATTGAATTAGATTTCTTTTAGATTTCTTTTTTTCTTTTAGCTATCAAACCAAAAAAAATCATCCTGTCAGAGAGTAGGTAGATGTGATAACCATATACTCTTTGCTGTTGGGAAGGCAGAGTGACAAAGAGGCAGAAAGAAAAATACATTTTCCTTCTGCATTTTTCTTGTTAGGATTTGACCTTTGTGCTTGCTGCAGCCCCATTTTGTGGAGCAGATGTTCAGCATCGTGACATCCGTTGCGTCAGTGACACCAAACATCGACTTTCTTGAAAAACTCCTGGTCTGACAGGTATCCATAATTCAAAATACGTGATAAAAAGAAAACCAGCTAGTACAATGTGAGAGGTTTACAAAGCTGCTTGACTGAGAGTAAGTAAATGAAGTGAGGTCAACGCAGGTGGTGTGCAAAAGGCAGGATTTGGGACAAGGGGATCGTTAGTCGCTATTTGACTAACAGAAATTTTCTGGAAAACGTGAATCTCAGAATTTGGTTAGTCCCTAGAGGAGGAAGAGCAGGAAGGTAGCTTGGATGTATATTTTATCAATTATTTGAGCAAGATTTGTATGTCAGCTTCCAGTCTATACCTAATATGGATGTAACTGTTAGAACAAGATCTGTGGTTTTTAGCTGCTGCATGTCTAATTTTCTAGACTTACAACTGTGGATGGAACCTACAACAATCAGTAACCTACCTACCTGGAACGACAACAATCAGTAAGAGGAAATCTGACACCTCCTCTCTCATACAGTACCAAAAGGTTTAGTAATTTTCCTGGTCTTTCTGCAGAAATACATTTCTCCATAAAACTATTTTTTTGGACAGAGGTTCTTCACGATGTGTAGAACAGTATCTGACGTTTTAATTGTTCTGTGTTGTTTATTTTGCCTCTCTGAAGGTAATGATTGCAGTGAGGACATCCTTGGGAGAGAGTTTGTACCAGTACGTGGGTAAAAGCTCTCTATAGCTGAAAGACTGTCGCATCTTCTTTTGGTTTGTTTTGCGTAGAGGCATTTGTGATTTATTTCAGTGTTATGCAGTCCAAAGAGCGCAGTGTAATATTTAAATCCTTGTTCTGCTTCTCTTCAGGCTTGGTTTAAGGTATGTATTTCTATGGAGGCCTTAGGCTCACAAGTGGAAAAACCAACAGGGAATCCAAGGTGTCCTTTGGCCACCCAAGGACCGATCCATGGGATCTTTAACGGTCTGGGTCTAAGGGACTCCTTGCCCCAGGGGAGCTCAGCACACAGTGATTTACATCACACTGGTCTGTGTGGGGCGGGGAGGGCATTAGGTGCAGACAAAGGAGCATCTGTCTACCTGTTTGAACTTGGAGATAAGCTCTGGTGCCTTCTAGTTCAGTGTTCTGCGCACACAAAGGCGGATATAAATGCAGCGACTGAAGCTTAACTCATTGCCAACATTTTTTCTTCTTTCTGTACACACAAAGCAATTCCTCTCACGGAGCACGTAGGCAAAGGGAGCAGAACCCCAGGTTTGGCTGGGGAAACCTGAACTCCAGCTGTAGGAACTTGTATGATACACAAGGCAAAGCATTTCTGTGTCCCAGGCTGGACTATCCTGGTTTCTCAGGGGCCTGTGTGGGTGCCAGGGAGCCTTTGAGGAGTTAGCATTGCATCTCTTGGCCACAAATATGTTGTCAGTAGGAAGCTCTGGGAGAGTTGTTGTAATTCTAGATGGAAGGGATTTTCTGCTGGAAATCTGGTATTGGCTGCCAACAAATAAGACCGAATTCCCAGACTGTTCCTGCCGTATTGCAAATCTGGCCTCTTTGGCTATATTCTTGGCATTCTTCCTTACCGTAAGAAGCGTGTGAACATCTTGTCATACTCACTAAACCAGGACTCTGGGAAGCATACTGGAATACTCATCAGGGGAAACAGTGTAACATGAAAATATGCACATCTTGAATAAATCATTTATTTTTGAAAGAGATGGAGTAAAGCCCTTTGATCTCCTGTAGTCATTTTATTAATATTGTTGGTTTTTTGCCCTTCGTAATGAAAGGGAGTGGTTTTTTAGCTTTACATTATATTCAATTTACTCTGTACATTAGAGACAATTTCATTCTTAGTTTGAAATGTGGAGTAGGGAACATGCACAACGCAATCATCTGAAGTATAGCTTTAGTAAAGATCTATGCAAAACAAAAGGGAGGCCAGCTGATCCGTCGCTGTCTACTTTAAATCCACAGAAATAACGCAGATACTGCTATGGTAACCAGAGTGGAGCACTCCACTGAGACTGAGTTTATATTGCTCCTCTTGTTTCTTTACCTTGTTTGTGGCTGTTGGATTTCGAGGATGTAGAGGTTTCAGGTGGGAGCCTCACAGCCAGGAGAACCCTTTGGTTTAGGTAAATAAATAAATAAATGTTGTCATAATTTTGCATTCAGGGAGTGAAACTGACTCCTTTAACTTCTTTTTTTTTTTAAAAAGAACTTTCCTGCCTCGGTTTTCCTGTTCACCACTCTCTCTCTTTGCAGCTCTCTTTGGCTCAGTGAATATTTAATTATCTTCCCAAAACGAAGCTGTTCCAGCAGGAGAGACAGACGCTATAAAGTCTACTGGTAATGTTATAGCTTCCTTTTACAAAAATGCATTGAACTTGGAATTCTAGTATCAAAATGTGCTTGACCATGGCTCACAAAGCTCTGATATTTCCCTCTTGAATACCCATTTTCTGTCCCTTGCTAGCTTCCACCAGCTAAAATCCTTTTGCAGAAGAGAGCAGCTTTTGCTCCTGTTTCTGTAGGGAGATGGACCATTTAATCTGCTCTCAAACTTGTAACATTATGCTGCGAAGGGCCGTGTCACAAATACAAGTAAATTCTTGTTCGGGACACTGACCCAAACAGAAGGGGACCTGAACCTTCCTTTCCCACGTTCCTATCCACCATTGAAGGAGAAAATTCAATTTTTGGAGACCTGGCATTTTCCAGAGGAAAAAGGTTCCATCAGGAACAAAAATTCCATATTACTTTCCTATGCAGTTAGCGTACAAGGCCTAATAAAAGTATTTTCTGGGTTTAAAAGAGAGTGCTTAGATATTTTCCTCAAGATGTGTTTGCTTGGTAGGTCACCTATGTGGGTGGAAGCTTCTCCGCACTGATGCTTTCCAGTCAGCCACTGATCCAAGCCTCTTTGGACGTGAGTATTCACCTTTTTGCTATAGAAGCTGATGAAACTTCCAGAGAAGTATGATTTTTATTATTATTCTTTTATGTTCTCTACTCTGTCCAGGCTCTTTTCCAAGTCATTATGCACAATTGGAATAACTCCAAGTGGAGGACAATAATGCAACTCCTACCATGTAAACGTAGCTGCCTTATTTAAGGGGTTTGTTCCTTATGTTCACCAAGTTGCCTCAGCATTTAATGGGCCCAGAGTGGCTTGGTAGGCTCCTGGCCAGGCCTGTCCTCTGCAGAAAGCGTTACTAGCTAGCACACAGAAGTGTGGTGACTTAGGACTCTGCTTCCTTGCTCAGGAATCTCACTTGAGCAGTTGAGGTTGGTCTCTGCAAATATCCTGCAATCATGGCCCTCCTGTTGCTCCGCAGTCTGTGTTCAGCCCTGGAAGGTATAGGAAGAAAATGCACCAGCCCCCTGACCATTTTGGTGGCCCTCTGGAGAACTCACTTCAGTTTACAAGTGTATTGAATTCGCTGTGGCATCACCTTAACCAACCAGCCAGCAGCAGGTAACAAGTCCAGCTAACTGCGGTACATCTGTGCTCCATACTACAACGTCAGCGTGCCCTAATATCCTCGTGTCGTCGTTAGTAACAGATGTCTGTCCGCTCTGCCTTCGTTCCTGGGCTGCGCTCGGGTCCCGTGCTCTTCAGGAACAGCCGGTATTGGCAGCGACCAGGTACGACTCACCTGCTTGTTGAACCTTTCTGTGCTTGTCTCTCTCAGGCAGGTGTCAGTGCTGTAACGCTGCTGTGGGAACTCTTGGATAGCACGCTGCACGGCCACTCGGGATTTGTTCATTGGGATGGGGGATGTGTTGGCCAGAGGTTCCATATTTTGATAGCAGAGGAGCATGAGCCCGTAAGTGTTGACCTGTTCCCTTGTGACTGGAATGTCTTCTGCCCACCGGCTTTACTGCTGGGCCAGCAGCACAGAACTGGTGACTTTAGAGGAGGAAATCACGCAGGCAGAGAAGAAATTGTGAAAAAAGAGAATACTGTTATCAGTACCGGCATGGTTATGCTGATTTTTTTAGGTATCTTGTTGGTTGGCTTAAACTAGAAAGACCTCTAAAACTTTTATCCTCTTTGTCTGGAGAAGTATCTGCTTTTGACCAGTTGCACAGGATCATTTCTTGCAGTGGCATTGCTTTCAGTTTGCAAGAAGTCTATGCTGCCCATTGAAGCATGATGTTTTGGAAAGGGCATCACTTGATACCTTTAGAGGAAGGCTAACGTTCTCCTCGGCGCCGAGTATTCCTGTCATGGAATACAAATGAAGGTTTACAGCTGGTCATTCAGTAAAGCTTATTAGAGTGAGCTTCATTAGCTCTTTTGTATGATTTTGCTAAAGGCTAAGCAGTACGCTTTATGTCTTTGTTACTTTTTGCGCATGCTTGTGTGCGATCTAAATATAGGAACCTATAGAGATGCAATTGGTTACAGAAGACACAGCTGTGGAGTTATTATTTACAATCAAATTAGAGAAAAAGAACAATTGAAGGGAACAGAGACCCCACTAATAACTGCTGGGAGCTTTGCTTCAAATACTGTTTTTTCTTATATCCAAATGTATCATCAAGAGAGAAGCAATTCTGAATGGTGGCTTTATTATTGGAGTAGTAGATGATGTTCATTTTTCATTGCCAAATTTTATTTTATGTTCTTAACTGTTTTATACAACTGCTGTCTCAGATTAATCTATTGCTTTTGGTTTTAATATTTTCTTTCTCTCATAAATTGCTGGATGCCACTCTGGCCCTCTAAGGAGAAAAGGATCAAAACCCGGCATCCTCCTTTCTTAATCAAGACCAAACAGCAGAGCTAGGACCACAGAAATGAAAGGAGGCATCACTTTCCCAAATTCCTGATGTCACTCCGTCGTGTCCCTGGCCGGCGAAGAGGCTCAAAGATTGACATTGGCATCCTAAGACAAAACAAGCTCTAGGTGTAGGGTAATTTCAAGCCCACCTTCTTCTTCTTCATGTTTGTTCAGTGAAATTCTCCCAGACCCCTCTATACAGCCATGTTGACTTCGTGCACGTTGTGTCAGGACAGTGTCCTGTGGTGCTCTTGTCCTGTAACTGCCCCTTTTCAGGTTGTGTTTAACGCTCTGCTGCAACCTGCTGATGCTCTGAGGAACTACATGTTAGGCCATCCTTCACACGAAGCTTCCCTCCTCAGCCCCACCCAGGCGTAAGATTTAAAATAATTGAAACACTCCATTTTCAGCACTTGTGGCATCATCGTTTGGAGGAGAACGCCATTCTATTTTGGCATTTCTATATTTGATAGTCTCCTATCATGGAAACTTAAAATGAGTTACAGGTTCTGAAAATGGCTGTCAAGTTTGATGAGCACAGCAGGATGAACAGATTGTCAAGTCACTAACATGAGGAATTGTTTCCTTCACTGTTACATCTTTTCAGAGCTTCAGTACGTTGTCTGAATTTGTGCAGAATGATTAAGCAGATCAGCTTTGGTAGTGGTTAGTAAGTGTTCACTGTTGAGCAGCAACTTGCCCTGTTAAGCTTTTGAGAATGGTAATATGCATAGAAAGCAGCAGAGGTTTTTTTTCTCTAATAAGACTTTTTTGATTTTTACTTGTTCTAGCATGACAGTTGCTATGTGCCCCTGTTAGCAGTTTGCCTTCAAATAGCTGTGCAAAGATAAACTGGAATTCTCAAGGCATGTAGCTGCTAAGTTTTATTAATTTTAGTAGAAATGGGGAACCCACCCCTGAGCTGGCCTGAGAGACGAGAAGGTGTGTGTTACGGCCGCACAGCTGAAATGATGGCTGGTTAAGAGTATGGCTGGTAAATGCTGGGGTAAGACTAACGAGCAGGATGTCTAACAGAGGTCTACACAAGACACCTGTGCAAAGATGATGGGTAGATGGGGAAATATCCACATTCAACTTTCAAAATTACACTGTGTGCACTGATGGGTCCAGGTGGTGATGGGAGCTTGAGTGTATGACTACAAGGAAAATGTGCAGAAGGATAATTAAGTGGAAGGGAGAACTGTGGACTTGGCACTTTGGATCTACACCCCCAGGTAGTTGTATTTTCACACTTGGAAAGACCTTGGGACCACACTCACAGGGCTCCTCGGGAGAGGCAGGGTCAGCAGGAATTGTAGCTCAGGGCCAGTGTTTCTGGAAGTCTCGTTAGATGCCAGTCTGAAGGTCACAAAGTTGGTCTTCATCCTCATTGCTAGTGGTGGGCAATCACACGTTCCCAGGATCAGCCTAGAACACCGGTTACTGTTCAAAATGAGATGAGCGTTAGTCAGAGCATCAGGGGAGTCTCCCAGAAGCTGTCCTAGTGTACTTCGTTGGGACTTCTAGCATTTCAAACCGTTCCCAAATGACAAAGTAAGAAATTCATTCCAGAGGCCACCATGCTTTCCAGTTCAGTGTACTTGAGCAGGAGCTGAGGAAAAAATCTAGCGTACAAACCCTGGGAAGGTAAGGGTTGCTCTCACGTTGGCGTTCTGACTTCACCAGCCGCAGACCTCAAGAGGGAGCTCGTAGGTACTCTGCCGGCTTATTTATTTTGTCCTTTACATTTGAACTAAACAAAAAATCCTCATTTTAGGCGTACATAGATCACTAATCTGAACTGTAGGTCCTGCCCTATGTCTAATTTTTACGTAATAAATCCACCACAGCGCTCTTGAGTAATGCCTGCCTTTGTGTGAAGACCTTTGGAACAGCAGAGCCATCTCTAGAGCTGATTTATGTTCCTGCACACTCCACATTACTCAGAGAATGAGAACATGGTTGTGTGTTTCTTAAGACATCAGAAAAGAAACAGAGAAGAAGCATTTTGAGGTTTAGCCTGAAAGGAGGATTCAGAAGCCTGCCACCGCACCAGAGAGGACACACAGGCACGGCCCTCCACGCATCCTTTCCTGCCCTGGTTTTCCCTGATCATCGGGTCCGTCGGAGACGAAGGTGTTCAGCATTTCACACAGGCCCAGCTGACCATCTCAAGACCTAGTGCTCACATCCTGTGACTTACCAGTCACCTCACACCGATCAGACCCCACTGCCAGCCTAGCAGTGCTTTCCCAGTGACAGCCCTGTGGGATGGGTTTACCATTAACTGGTGTTTGGCTCAGCCCACACACTGCCTCCGCTCAAGATACATCGTGCAACCTTATTCCTCTTCTGAACACTGCCTTCAAGTAACAGAAGCCAGAAGCCTGTACCTGTCTGTGAGGTTATATTAAGAAGTTGTCTGTCTGGCATTGTGTTCAGTGTGGAAAACAGTAAGTTGCAGGGTGACAGAAAGGACCATGTGCTCCAAGGGGAGACCCACCTGCAGCACTGTGTCCAGCTCTGGAGCCCCCAACATCAGGAAGACGTGGACCAGTTGGAGAGGGTCCAGAGGAGACCACACAGATGGTGAGAGGGCTGGAGCAGCTCTGCTGTGAGGCCAGGCTGAGAGAGCTGGGGCTGTTCAGCCTGGAGAAGAGGCTCTGGGGAGACCTCAGAGGGGCCTCCCAGTGCCTAAAGGGGGCTACAGGAAAGATGGGGAGAGACTCTTCAGCAGGGCCTGGTGTGACGAGATGAGGAGTAATGGTTTCAAAATAGAGGGAGGTAGACTCACACTGAATATAAGGAGGAAATTGTCTATGCTGAGGGTGGTGGCGCACTGTCCCAGGTTGCCCAGAGAGGTGGTGGATGCCCCACCCCTGGAAACATTCCAGGCCAGGTTGGCCGGGGCTCTGAGCAACCTGATCTGGTTGGAGATGTCCCTGCTCCTTGCAGGGGGGCTGGACTGGGTGGGCTTCGAAGGTCCCTTCCCACCCAAACCGTTCTGTGATTCTATGAATATGTGATCCAACTGAAGTTGCTTCAGCCACAGCTCAGTTTCACGGCTGGTGATAACAGCCTAGTTAACCTCTCTCGGTACTACTAGGAAGCTTTAATTAAAGCACTCACATAATTTTGTGAGATGGAGTGTTATTTACAGTGCTGTAAGTCTCCATGCAGACAAATCCTGGATATATGGATGCAAAGAGGCTTTTGCTCACGGCTTTTTCAGCAAGGACTATTTGAGCTTCTCTTGTCAGAATAACAAACCTTGCAGGGTCCCCATGAGTGGTGCAGCTCGCTGCTGCTGCCCGTGCCCCCTCCCTGGGTTCTTCTTTGGTCACTTCCAGCAGCCTGTGATGTCCCCTTGTCCCAGGGGACCAGGGGTGATGATTACCCCCTCCCACTGCCCCTGAGCCCTGGCCAAGGCACTGCTATCCCACTGCTCAGCCGAGCTGCCTGCCCTGCCTCCGGGAATGGCGCTCCAGGCCCTGCACAGCCAACGCCAACATTTTGCTACAGAAAACGAGAGTAAGCCATGATCCTACCACATCTCTCCAGTGCTGGGTGAGGGCACCTTGGGGGTTCACCCCATTTCTGCGACAGCAGCTGGACTGAGCCTTTGGGTACGGATGTCAGGTCCTGCTGGCAGTTCAAGGAGGAGCTTAAGGATGGAGAAGGCACGCTTTTAGCTGCAGCTCAGCCACGGGAGAAGAGCTCCCTATGAAGCTGTCGAGTCTTCAACGGCTGCCGCACGAGCAACTGCACCATCTATTCCCTGGTACGCTTTGCCAGGGTCATTTGAAGCTCAGCTGAACAAAGCGTCAGAAGAAGGGCTGCATGGACCGAGAGCGCGGTTGGTGGGGTGTGCGAAGGCAACTGAAGAGGCAGTTACCATTTCTAAACCTCCATGTAGAAGAGAAAAACAAGGTTGGAGAAAAACAAGACTGGAGAAAAAGAGGGATATGAGACAGAAGAGGTTGCTGTGCGGTCTAGGGGACTTGTAAGCTCTTCTCAGCATCTGCAGAAGGGCCTGAGAGCAGAACGAGCAGCCCTGGGACGACGCTAGTTAAATGCTTCAATGAATTGGAAGTTATCTCCCAGTGTATTTTTAGTTGGCACCAACAGGCATTACATAATGGCCATTATGTAACGGCACTACAGCTACAAATAGTCTCTTTTGGGCTTTTTGTTTGGTTTTTTCTTTCCCTCTCCCTCTCTCTTTTTTTCCCAAACCTTCTCCTTCATGGGGGATTGATCAATAATTGCACTTTCCATCAAATGAGGGAGGCAAATCCTTAGGAGAAAAATCCAATGGAGTAAAAATATTGTTCCTAAGCCCGTGAGCGCTTCTCTCTTGCCCAACCTCAAACAGAATTAACTATTCCCAGAATAGAAATTCCACTAAGGCTTATCTGTAGTTTAAAGGGACAGGCTGTGATTCTGCAGACACTGAATTTCTCCATACTGGAGGGTTTTTTATCTCGTAGTGATGATAGCTCAGAAGACAAAAAGGGGGGGTGAGGGGGGAGAGCACTATGTAAGAGATACCGAAGGAGATTTTCTTTATCTGCTAGCAAGATCATCGCCCGTTGGTCCTCCTTTAAAATCTTCCCCTGGCATGTTTTTTATCTTTTTCTTCCTAACAGCCATACTGTCAGAGCAACAGACTCTTGCTTCCAAACTAGGCGCAACATGAAAAAAAAAGAAGAAAATCTCCACAAGCTGGAAATACTTCCTTTCCTTTATTTCGTATCTCTGAACCTGAAGAGAGCCAAAGTAGGCACTCTGCCTCTGAAGGCAAAACAAAAATCAGTTCAGCGGCACGCAACGAGCTCCCGCACCGCGCTGTGAGGCAAGGGCTGACTTTGCTTTTGTTACCCCAGCACAGAGCCTCTCTGCCAAACACAGCACTCAGGAATTCTGCCTTCTTCAGGTTGGTCCTCTAAAACAAACGAGCTGATTCCAGAAAGAGCAGAAGATATCACCTGACAAACAATCAGTCCTTTGCTCCCTCTCGCCGCTCCACTCTCCCACCTCCCCAAACCCCGTCAGGCCAGCGATGCTCTCCTGACTCGCGCTAGGTTTATAAATAAACCAAACCCTGGGCTACCTCGATGGGAAGGCACCGTGCTGAGCGCATCGCTGAGTGTCACACACAGGAAGAAAAACAACCCTGGGAGAGCGGAGAAGGAAAAAATACTAATGCAGCTGCTTGGAGAGCACTAAGTCAGTTCACACAGAGGATTTTTGGTTCTAAAAGCTCTCGTGGCACACAGCAGACCCCATTACTGACAGCAGCCCTGAAGGTAGCAATTGCAGCCCAGCGCAGAAGGACAGCCTGGCAACGTGAACATGAGCAAAAAATCCCCAAGAAAACAGGACAAGGAGGGAGCAGAAGGGATAAAAACGAGTTAGCTGGCTGGGTTTGGGCTAAAGTAAGGCAGCTGGGGGCAGAAGGAATAGCATACGAAAACTCATCAAATGTACTAAGGTATATTCTATATGGGGAATAGTGCCCTGCGCTGTTTTGTGGGCTTCTGACACCTAGCTGTGATGATCTTCAATAATTAGCCTGAGAAAAAAAGTAATTTACTGGAAAAGCTGGCTTGAGAAGTTGTTTGAGCTGTGAAGATGCGAATGCGTGAGACTCTTGCTCCACAGCGCTCTGCAAGTGGTCCATGCTAACCACAAAGAATATAGCCATTTGTCATTCAGGACTGAAAATATTAGGAAAAACAAGTGTCAAAACAAGCAAAACCAGTAAGTTGACTTGCATTTGTCGTGGTTTTCTCCTCTATACAAGCCATTAAGGGATTTTACAATAACTGATCACTTGCAGCACTGGGAAACAGCAAAAACAAGCTGAACTGAGACAAACACTCATGGTTCTCAGGAGAAACACTCCTAACTCATTTCAAAGCCGCTCTGGCCTGCTGAGCCTCCAGCCCCAGGTGCTCGGGATAAAGGCATTTGATACGGGTTGGGATGCAGCGCTGTTTCTGCCGTCGAGATCAAAGCTCCGCAGGCAAACACGGCACAACCGCTAAACCCCGTGTTAATGAACCCTTCTGCGTGGCTGTACGTACAGATCAGCAGGTTGTTCATGCATTTATGCAAACAGAGGTGGGAAAAGATGACGTCCTCAGGAACCAAGAGCCAAGCATACGGCGGGGCACTGTTTATCAGACAGAGGATTGCAGTTGCTGCTGCAGCACAGCCGGCAGCAAACAGCCTGTCCGCAAACAGCGTGGCCACAATGGGAGCGCGCCTGGGGGTCTTCCTGCCCAGGGGGACTCTCCAGGAAGAAAGAAAAGGATGTTTAATTTAAAAGGAAGGGAGCAGCGTACAGACTGTGTGAACTTGTAGAAATCAGGTTTCACTCTGACATATTCAAAGTATGGCCAAAGAAAACCAGCTGAACTCCGCGAGGACACAACAGCACAGCCCTGCTCCATCAGGAGCTTCCTTTGTTCAGCTCCCCGTTAGTCCCAGTCAGCAAGGAGGGGGAAGAGGTGCTAAAAAAGGGCTTCATATGCACCTCCTGTGCTGCAGGACCAGCCTGGGGCAAGGCCCAAGCGGAACTGCTGTGATGTGCCTGGGACACTGCGGACAGCCTGGCAGGAGGGAGAGCAGCCAGCGCTGCTGAAGGGACTCCTGGATGCTCCCTGCTCTGCCACAGACGTGTGCTCACACCTGAGCCCAAACCGCTCACCTTACCAGACCAGTGTCCAGGAGGTGACACAGGCCAGCAGCTCGCTCCTTCCCCTGCCGCACTCATCTCAGCGGAGCCAAACACTCATTCCCATTCCCACCCAGCCTCCCTGCACGCAGAGCCTTTGCCACAGCCTGCCGTATCAAACCTTGCAGCACAGATACCCCTCCTAACCTTGAGGCACAATGCACTGAGGTTCAGCTCGACGGAGTTTCAGAGCTCCTTAGTATCTGACTGCTACGAGACTTCTGGGGACGCGCGTGCAACAGGACCACAAAGAATCCCAGCAAACCAGCTGCACGGCCAAGCGTGAGCCTCTGCAAACACGCTGCTGCTGGGCGAGAAAAGCCAACTCCACTGTAAAGACCGTTCCACTGTATTTAAGATGGAATTAAAACATATTTAACTCATATAAGTGATATGTAATAAATTTAAGAATAAAATAAAAGGCCTTGGATCTGCAAAATATGAGCCGTTAATCAGGCAGACACTCTGAAAGACTTCACTGTGAAATCTCCAGTGATTAGCTACGGGCACTCGGCCAAAGAGGCCTGCGAGCTCTGTTTCACTGCCATGTATTTTTAAACTAGCTCCAGCAAGGAGGCGGCCGTTTGGGGCACAGAACACCAGCTTTGGGGGCTGGGACCAGTCCCCGCCACAGATGATCTCGCAGAGCATCTCTCTGTGTCTCAGTTCTCCATCCGTAAGACTGGGATAATATGCCCTGCTCCTAATTCCTGCCTAGCTTTTACAAGGAAATCTGCAGGGCACAGACAACCTCTCCCTACGTTTATGTAGCATGCAAGGCACCTCTGTCCCTGTCTGGTGATGAGAGCTGTGTACATCTGTAACACGCACCATGGAGACAAGAAAAAAAAACAGCGTTGGAAGATCTTCAGGCATAACACAGTCTATGGGAGGGCCAGTTAGCACTAGATCATTCCCAGTTCTATTTAATGCATTATTTGAAACCACCCAGCAATAGAGAGCCTGCTGCCCCTTTAACAGCCTACTGATTAAACGTATTGCCACAGCCTGTGCCATGAGCTCCTAGCAGCACCCCCAGACTGCATGAACAGCCCCTGCGATTTCGGGTAAGCCGAAACCCGCCCGGGCCGCGTCAGGAAGGCCGACGTTTCGGCAAGCGAGTGGCCTCTGCTGACTTGTGCCGAGCAAAGTATCTGTTAATTTCTCGCAGTTTGCAAATTGCCCAGAATGCGAGACAAGAGGTTACACTGGTAACAATCACAGAATTAAGCTGACAGTTTTAGAAGATTAGTAAAGAGTTGCTTTCCATTCAAATTAGGGGGGAAAAAAAACCAAGATTACTTCTAAAAAAAGAACTTCCCCCACAGAGTGTTTACTCTCCTGAGATGCAGCAAGCGATATTTGCATTACTGCAAATCCTCATCAACAGAAAAGCAAATGTTTAAAAAGAGGGAGAAAAATGTAAGAGTTTGGAAAATAATGCCAGTTAAAAGGTTTTCAGATTGGTTTGCAGGAAAGAAAATGGGTAAAGCGTGCTCATCTAAACTGTGCCAAAGCAATAACCATCGAAAAGGTGTGAAAGGCTCGCGGAGCGGCGGTCAGCACAGGGGCCTGGGGCCAGCAGGCTGCCCAGCGTTAGTCCCAGCGCAGCATCCGAATCCCGCTGCAGCACCACCACAGCGAACCACTGCCCGGCTGGAAGCCGTCAGCAAGCTCACCCTTCCGCACCAGTCAGAGCCACCGCTTCCCTCTCTGAAGGACACGGTGGGGCTTCAAACTCACCGGTGTAGCTTCTGGAGATCCCCAAGCCAAACACGGCGCAGACGCGAAGGGCGGCCGTGACGGCAGATTGCTGAGCGGGCAGCACCGCTGCCGCGTGGCTTCTGCCTGCCAACCCTGCAGCACACAACAGCTGGGGAAAGGGAAACCCTGCGCAGGAAGGTGAGGTGCTAATTAAAAAAAAAAAAAAAAGAACAGAACAAGCAGAAAAGCAGACATCTTCAGCGTGCCGCACCAGCTGGGAGTGATTTGATTTAACACGCAGGTTTGTTCTAAATGCTTGCACCACGTAAGTTTTTAATATAAGTTTTTACTGATCACTTTACTTGCAACAAACGGATCAGAGACAGCGGCGCTCTGAAGGGCCCTGTACTTGTTTCATAAAGATGTTTCTTGCCCCCATGAGTTTACATTTCAACCTAATACAGAGAGACAACAAACGTAAGCAAAAATGCATTCTGGCTGCTTTCACAGCACAAGAAATGTTAGGAGCATAAAGAAGATAAGTATAGAAAAGAATGGTTTAAATTCATGTCTGCAGACATAATCCGAAAAGTGTGAAGTGGAACTTCTCTGTGCATTGCAGGGAATGAAAAGCAGAAGAAAGTCCCATGACAGGGCTTAGCAGAAGCTCAGCACAAGCTCTTGAGCAAAGAAATAAAACAGGCATCTTCATATAAACACAAGTTCTGAAAGAACCAACTGAGAGAGATGATGGATGTCCCAGAGCAGGAGACCTGCAAAGACTAAAACACTGCTCCACCGCTTTCCCCTCTCCTCTTGGGCTGGCCAGTCTGCGGGGAGATGGGCACACAACCCTACAGCAACCCCACTGCTCAGCACGCTCTTCAGCTCGGCCTCTTGCCTTCAGGCTGTCCTCCCCAAATCTGCTTCCCAAGTGCTGCCCCTGACACAGCTAAACTCCCATTTCTAAGAATTAGCATTGGACCCAACAATCTTGGGTCCCAAAAACATAAACAGAAGGACAGCTAACGTTTTCAGCTCTGCTGTGCCCTGCTGTTGTTGCGAAACACCATGGGACAGCACGGTATGAAAGAAAGCATAGAAGCGAAGCGTCCCGCAGAACAAAGCCGTTGTGTCTGCGTTGGACTCGCATGACCTCTTCCTTAGGGTAAACAAATCTGGACTTCTAAACTAGACCCAGTTGGAGATGACCCTCCACTCCCAGGACTCCCAACTGATCCTGAAGATGAAAGCGAGCAAGAAAACCCTAAAAAGCCGGGTTGTTGTGGCACCATCTCTCCCATGTGTGGCACGGATGGCCCTTCAAACAGGTAAAAGCAATCTCCTGACTTGCTGGACTTGAGTTAATCATTGATTAACTACTTATTTATCATTTATTAACCTTTTAGAACTTCCCTGTACATGTGCCCTCAGTGAAAAGGGTGATATGCTTCTCAATGCAGCTGGACATTATCTGCAGTTTCTCCACAGGGACAATTTACTCCAGATCTCATGATGGCCTGGAACTTGGGGGCTACTACCTATGCTCGGAAAGCAACACATCCATCAGCGGCCAGGGATCCCGCCCCACAGCACGCGGCAGTCCCCAGCAGGACAGTTCATCCTGCAATGGCACTGCAAATCAAACAAAGCTCTAACGCGTGTGCCTGAGTCCCACCGATCTCAGCGGAGGTTCAACACCCATTGAGCACCTGGAGCTGGGAACAGTGTTTCCTTGCAGACAGCTTCTCACAAACCATCATCTGGAGTCTGCTTTGCACCAACCACTCCAGTACAGTTACTGAGGATTTATCTTACACATAAAACGTTGTTTACAGTGGTGCAGGGAGGAGGCTGCTAAACTGAGTTGTCACAGGCAGGGACACATTCCTATTTACCATGGAACCAATCTTTCTTTTCCTGCCATTTGATTTATTTAGTCTTCAGCTTCCAGAAGCGGGAAAAATGCAGCTGCCTACAGCCCCCAGCTGCATCTACCACCCGAGCCAGATGCCACCCCAAAGCAGGAGGTTTGGGCACTCGGGTGATGGAGCTCAAAGCAGTAGCCTGTAGTGATGCAACTGAGTGCCTGCCTCACGAAGGAGACGCAAGAGGAGGTAAATTATCACAGGCAAACTGAGTTTTGGCATCAGCCTTTCTAAAAAACCCAGGCACTCTGAGTAACAGTCAAAAGAAAACGCTCTGATACAGACCGAGTACAACCACCAGCGTGGGCACTGCGAACTGCCGAAAACCTGCACCTGCAGCAGAGCTTCCTCATGTCCTGCACACTCCTACTTCAGAGCCAGCCCGTTCAGAGCCGCTGCCACATGCATGGCAACTGTAGCCGTCCTTTTCCACTGCCCACAGATGGTGTGGAATGAAAGACGCCCTTTGCTGGTGAGTGGGACAGGTACCTGCTGCCATGGGTGTCCTCATGGCCAGCGGGAGGACGGGGTGCTCTGGGCGGTCGATTTTTGCTCATCCACAAATCCAACAGCCACCAGCCTGCTCCTCTTTCTTCTCTTCTGTCCTCCCACCTCCCCATCCCAGTTGCCCTCACCAAAAGCACTCGATCCTCATCTTCTACCGTTCTCCTTGATCATACATTCAGTTTTACTCTTTTTTGTCTCCTCTTGTCCTCCCATCTCCAGCCCAGTGCCTTCCCCCTACCCCAGGTCCATCCCCCTACCCCACCAGCCTGACCTCATCTCCATCACTGCTGTCCTCACTCTCAGATTTCTCCCCTCCAACCCCAGAATCACTATTTACACCTTGAAAAAGTCAGGTCCCCTGACAGAGAAAAGCTCACGCCAGGTTACCAATCGTAGCAGAGAATCGGACAAAGCTTAGGGCATTTTAACGGAAAACACTGGGCAAAGTTAAGAGCAGGGTGTGCTGTCAGCCCCACCTGTAACAAGTCTGAAACTTTTGCTGACACAGTTCATTATCTTACAAAACAAATTGCTCCAAGTGAACTGTGACATTACTGTGTGTGATTCTCCACTTGCTCAGGCTATTAATGTTTAAGATGTAATTAGAAGTAAGAGTAGAAAATAGCCTTTGCGGAATATTTTTCAGACCATTAGTTGAAAGAATTTTCCACACAATTTCTCTCTGGCATTTCTGAGTACAAGGGCCTTCTCTTCATCAAGTGCTCCCCACCCCGCTAAGCGCTACATCTTTTCGGCAGTCACGCCAGCCACCCACCCACCGTGCATCAGCAACTCCAGCTCTTATCCCAGTACTTCACCAACCCAGAGAAGATCAGGTCAAATGAGATTTATACTGACAAGGGACTGCCCTGCTTCCCTCGCCTCAATGGAGAAAGGCTGAATCCATCTTACTCTCTAACCCACAGGTCTCTCTTGGTAGCCAAATTGTTAAAGAATTGAAAAAAGAAGCTGGGAGAAAAACAACAATAGATGATTGTACCTCTACACACCGCAGAAATTATATGTATCGTCACTATCCAGCAACATGGACTCTGCCCACTTACTAACAGACAGCTCATTAACCCAGCATTTTTCTAGATGGGAAATCGCTCACGTTAAGCCTCCTCACCTTTTGCTCACCTTGGAAATAAGGTACCTTCTGCACTTGATTTAAAATCTTTCTTGCCACTTAGAACCTTCTAGCTGCAAAGGCTGCTTGCAAAAAAAGTACTTGCCAAGCACACAAGACCCTTTCAGATTTTTGCTCCCTGGACCACATTGCCATCATTATTTATGCCGCAGCAGAGGCTGGGAGACCTGGTCATGGACCAGAGCCCAGCTGCCTCGAGCTCAGAGGAGGAAAAACAATTCAAAATCAGAAAAATTCAAAAGCATGACAAGGAGCAGATGAAAAGCAGCACCTAATTCTTTTCTTTTTCCTAATTTCCCAATGAGTGTTTTTAAGCATCATCTTTCCATTTTCAAACACGGAAGCAGGCTGCACCCTATGTCAGCAGCCCAACTAATCAAAACCAACAAGAAAAGCATCCCCACCTAGGACAACCCATCAAAATCACACCAAACTCAACTGCAGGAATCCCTATAGAATAGGCTCCTTTTTTTTCAAAAGAAATTTCTCTCCAGAAACTTTTCAACTGGGGAGAATTTTCAAAGTAGCCGGGGATGGAGAATAAGTGGCAAACACAAACTGAAATGCTGCGGTGCCCGTGAGAGCCGCAAGCACGCCAGCACCCGCCTTGTCTGCTGTACTAAAGGGCCCTGCTCTAAATCCAGTGCTCTGCCCTGCCAACAGACCACCAGCTCCCCTGGTCACATAACCCACATCAGATCCATCCACCTAACGAGGCTCTTATGTGAGTAAAACATCTGCCAACGCCGCCGTCCCTCCTGCTGCCCTACCTTCCCCCAGAGCCATAGACCCTGACAGGGTGGTACGCGAAGGGGTCCCGATCTTTTGGATATTCAAGCCACGTTCAGCACGTCAGCGGCTCTCCAAGCCCCAGTGGAAGAATATGTACGCTTAACATGCTGAAAATTAAGCAGGTGCATGTGCCTGAAAGGTGCAGCCATTGCGCCACACAGAGCCTTGCTGTTAAACCTCCTGTTCTCCAGACTGTTTTTCTTCGGGGTTGGTAAAGTGTTCTCTGAAATTCCTTTGAACTTCATGTTTATGAGACACAGGTTGTACTTTTGAAAGCAAACTGGTTTCAGTTTGTGGTTTCCTTTCATCCAGCTGGGAGGCAATCGGAGAAGCTGGCATGGATCGTCCTTGATTCTTGGACACATTAATACATTTCCTTGTGAAGGTAGATGTGAGCCACTAAAGCCAGGCACCATTGTGGCAAGCTGGAGTGTTCATCTAGGTCAAGAATTTGTTTACACAAATTCTAAAAATGAATTTGTCTGGGGGGGAAAATGATCTCTGTTTAGAACATGAAGAGACACGGTAAACATCCATCAGAGCAGGCGCTCCTGTCTGCTGCAAACAGCAGAGAGCTTGGTCAAGGGGCTGCTTTCGTTTTTGTTCACTGGCTGAAACGCCAGAACAGATCCACCAGAGGCTCATCCACACCCTGACCCACATAAACCCTCATCTCACATCTCCAATGGCTCAATTCTAACTGTTTCTCCACAACTAATACACCAAACCTAAAGCCTGGTACCACTGAGGACTTCAGCTGGGCGACAGCAGCACTCGGGGCAGGACACAGCCTGCCACCCAGCTCCGAGGACACCCTGCTCTGTCGGACCGCCCTGCTATGGATGCTCACGTCTGTGTGAGCTGCCTATTTAATTCACTAACTAAAGAAAACCTTGGTTTGGTCCCAGACCACTGAGACCTGGCAGATGCTCTCACTTGATATTTTAAAGCTTGAAAATCCAATGTGCTTTTCAGTTTAAGGACAAGTTTCTGAGAAAGAACAGCCAGAAGTGCTTTCACTTAACCCCCTCCTACATTGATGAACAAATACATACATACAGAAACATAGGTATATAGACATTCATACACATAGGCATTATATAGACAGATATAAACTGGCAACTCTTAATTACACAAGTTCAGCTCAAAGTGTTTCAGTAAATAAACATCTTACCCAAGCCCAGGGAAGCAGAAAGGAAAAACAACTGTGAAATAAATACCTCGCAGACAGAGTCACTTCAGCAGGACTCCAGAGATTACCACTTATTTAGCACTTACAATCTGCTCAGCAACACGCAAGACAAAGATAAAGAAATCAGGTTGTTGGGGATGCTCCATGCCATGCCAGCCACAAGCCCAGTGCTGCTGACACCTCCGGCCCTTGAGAAGTCGTCTCTCACATCTTACGAAACTCTTCAATTTCATCTACTACAAAACCAGCTCAAACACTAAATGCAAGCTGTGACTGTGAAGATCGGCTCATTCCAACTTCAAAAATTCAATAAACGTGGAAGCAGGAAAGTTAGAACTGAAGAGGGATCGGTAAGTCTTGTAAGATAAGCATGAGGATGTTTTGGCAGAACATGGTGATGGAAATCTCAAAGAGCAAACCCAAAAGAAAATGGATAAAACCCATGCAAAGCAAAACTGAGGACGTTTCCCACTTTTTGCCTAGACGGTATGCAGAAAGCTTGGAGAGGGATTATGGAAGAAAATAAAGTTGAGTTTTTAATGGTACTCTGAAGGAAGTTAACCACTGTAAATCGCACCTTACACCTAACCGAGGTTCCTTTTATTAAGGCTCTGGTCATCCCCTTTCCCAAGAGTCTTGGAGAGACTACGGGTAGTTCTTTGAGAAACATCAAGTCAATGCTCAAAGATCTTTAGGAACTGTTGGAGGAGAACTACAAATAAGAGTTATGGGACAGTGCAAGTAAACAACACCCGAAACCCAAGGAAATTATCTGGGAGCAGGTCTGCAGGATCTGAAGTATTAATTCATACAGTGCGCACACTGACAGAAGACATCACTGAGAGTGAGAGAATGATGAGGATCACAAGGGGTTTAGACAGCTTTGCACTGGGTTGGTATACTCATAGCGATTAAATATGGTAATGTGGATTCAACCTGTAATTTAAGAATCCCTCAGTTGTTGACTGGTGGGGAAGAACACGAACTTTCTTGCTCGTCTCCTATCCTTGCAGATCTTACACAATGGACAATCCGTGGGCATTGCTCATGGAGCCAGAAGCCAATATGAGCTGACATCCAGAGTTTTTTTTCAAACGGATCAGTGTCTCAACAGAAGTGGGTAAGTCCAGATTAATGCAGACAATAAGTTTTCACTGTTACTACACTCTGCAACTGATGCAGTAATCTCTCTTTCACCGTATCACGGTGTCTGAGCAGGACATCAGTCACCTAGAAGCAAACGGACATACAGAATCCATACCAGAAACCTCCAAACGAGACCTCCGGTCAGGGGTGCAGGACGTGCACGCAAAGACTGCTCCATGGGAAGGCAGCTGTAAACTCCGACTGCAGATCAGCAAACACCCAGTTAAGGCTGCAAGGCTATTCAGTAGGTATTTCAGATGCAGTTTCGCACCATGGGCACGTAAACAGGACCTTAGAGAACGGGCTTAAAGCCCTGCAATGATGACAACTTGTTATGGGAATTATCAGGATCATGAACTCCAGAAGGGAATTAAAAGAGGGAGTGAAACAGTGAAAACAACAACAACAAAAAAATCTATTTTCTCTTAGATTCAAGACTTGAAGGGAAGTCTAAGGATTAAAGGAGCGGAAGGACTCCCGAACAACCACTTCCTGCTGTCGGGAATTGAGAAATCGTAGATTTGTACAGCCCAACGCATAAAGCTCCCAGAAACACAAAGCATGAGTCAGGATGTGATTAACACAACCTGATGCTAACACCCTTTCCAAATCGAATAAATGATCTGGAAGAACAGTTGACTTGCCTGTTTATCTCTGTCACTGCCTGGTTGGGCACTAAGCACATCAGCCAGAAAAGCAACATATGGGCAACCCCGCTGCGCGATACAGCCCCCGCGAAGCCGCAGCCCTCAGCCGCAGGTACATCTCACACGCTTCCCTCTTGCCTGCGCGCCCCAACCACCCCGCAGCCCAGCTGCGCAAGGCCTCTCCGTCTCGCTGTGCTGATAAAACATATTTCTGGAAGGTGGTTGCAGCCGAAAGCCAGATTTACTGATGACACAGCCCAAAAAGATGAGCAGCGCTGGAACCGCAAGGCAGGAGAGCGGGCGTGCCTTCAGCATTATGCACGGGCTATCACAAGATAGACGCGGAGCTGCCAAGGGGAGCTGGAAACGCAACCCGCTCGACTTTCTCACGTGTAAGCTGCATGCAAAATATCAGTGCCATGGTCAAATGAAACACTCTCCCATTTTAGGCACATTGCCTAATTAGAGGCCATTGTTATCTGAGAACACTGTTTTTGCAGCTGTCAGGAAACTAAATAACCCAAGGGTAACTCGGAATTAACTGAAGCTGTGCAAACACATAGCCCAGCTCTGAAATCCTGCCTCTGACAAGGAGCTCCTCTGCCTTCCAAGGGACTAAACATCTAACCAGGACACACAAGTATCCCTTCCTACCGAGCCATCGGATAACACCATACCGGTCGCTCCTGAGCAGCTCATGTGAGTCCCTTAGAGACCGGGAACCTGAAACACCTACGTACACGGGCACTGCCTCCTCTCCACTTCAATAATCAGCACCTCCTGAGGAAAGACCTTCAGCACAAGTGTCCACTGAGAGAGCAATCAAGTACTGATAGACGGAAATGTTTATACAGAAAGCCCTGCTTTCGTCTCATTTTCAATCAATTCGTTCTCCTCTTGCAACCTTTGTAACTTTAAACTTTGACAGCAATCTAAAACCCAAGGTGGTTATACTTTTACAGTGACTTTTTAAAAATTAAACAAAAAGGAGGAGTGCATTTCCAATGAGACTGGTGCAGTCGTGTGAAATGCACAAACATGCCCATTTAGAAAATATATTTCTGGTGGTCTCTTTTCTTAGCTTCCTACTTGTGATTTCTGCTGTGAGAAACAAAAAACTCAGACTAATAGCACTAGTCTGAGTCTAAGAGCAAGGAGGTGAGTTCTCACCAGGCCAGACACTGATTTAGCAATAAATGGCATTGCACAAGAAAGTCAAGTGGTCATGCAGAAGCTGTTGGAATGCGATAGCACGCTTCCCACCTGGCTGCGAGCACGGCGGGGTAAGTGACTCAGTGCTGGGAGGATCCCTAGAGAACTGTGGTTTCACAGCAGTGTCTCAGAACAGACACCAAGCCTGTGGAATACAGCGGTAAATAAAACCTGATTTTGAAGTGCAGACAGACAAACAGATGGCAATTTGAGCTTCTAGTTAAGGCCAAAACTGATCTGTCCCACAAAGCTGAAAACAAGTCATTCGGTCTCCTTTTTATCAGCTTCTTCATATGCAGGAGAAAAAAATTTATTCTTACCTCACAGGGGTATCATAAGGCAGGAAGTATGAATACACTCTAAAAACAAAGCATCGTTATTATGTTTGGCTAAAAACGTGGAACATGGTAAGGTAGATTCCAAAAATAATCATTATGTCCACTCTCACTGGAGAACTGGGCCAGGAAGACAAATCCAGGTTAGGCTCCGCTCTGCCCTCCGGAAATCAGGCTGCTCTCTTCCTTCCTCTTCACAGGACAATGCATGGCTAAGAATGAGCAAATCTGAAAAATCAAAACCAGACCCAAGGCTCCACCAATTTGTGTTTGCTCATGAGAAGGAAAGAAGGGAGTAGAGATTGGCTCAGGGTGAAGCTGTGTTCAGAGCATGGATGTGGGTGTATCTGTCCTGCACAGCGTTGCCCCCCGAGCACACGGACTTCGACGTCCTCTCCGTGCCACAGGCAAGAGCTGGGTCCTTCCCAACCTGCGGACCGTGCTCCCAGCCAGGAGCACACTGCTCACGGCCAGCCTCTCCTCACCCACCCGCTGCTTCACCAGCAAACAGGCTCCACATTCTGAAAGAGCTGAGGATTTTGTCCCTGGTAATCAGGAGACAGGAACTGCAGGAATCAGCAGATTTCCCACTTCCTGACAAAACTTTCCCTGTGTTTCAAAAACTCTTGGCAAAGGCTTTGTTCACAGACTCCGCAGGCCAGGGGGTGGGGAAGACCTGGCCCAGAGCAGCAGTTGAAGGCAACGCTGACGGCTCAGGTTACTGTCGGCGAGGGGACACAGACAGAGAGTTTCACCGAAAAACGAGAAACACAGAGAAAAAATAAAAAGATCAAAAAAAGAAACCGATGCAGTTAGACTCACGTTTCCAATTCTTTCTGTGTTAAAAAAAAAAAAAAAATAGCACAAGGAATCCTTTTTTTTTTCTTCTTCATTTTTTGAAAATCACATTTCGACAGTATTTCACCAGACTGACAGAGCAGAGCAAATAATTACATTTCAAACAAGACTTGAAGGCAGAGTTACTAAATTCCTAACCGTTGTATGACTGTAACCTTGAGGTTGTGAGACTTAATCCTGTGCAAGATTAAATACTAAGATATGAGATTTTTAAAATGATTATGCAACTTTTTTTTCATAAAAGGGTATTTTTTTTCCACCATAATCTCCAATCTGTTCCGCCGTAGAGATGCTTTATTCAGTAGGTCTGCAAGTGCACCCATTGTAAAAGTTAATCCTGTGGGACAGAGCTACCTCAATTATTATTTATCATGGCCCTTGCCTGGTAAATTATCAAAGCATTGCCACATGTTTACTAATTAATCTTTATAAGGCTTGTTATGAGGTGATTTAATAGGATTATCCCTATTTTTCAGATGAGGAAACTGAGACACAATGAGGGACTTGTCCAAGGTCAAACAGAAAAGCCTGCAGCAGACCTGGGAACTTCATCCCGCCGCTCCAACTCCCCGTCCCTCCACCTCGCGACTACAGCAGCAGAGCCGCTCGCTCCAGAAAGGCTCCTGTGCCCAAAAGGCAGCCCTTCCACAAACCCCAGAGAGACCTGCTGTGACTGAAGATGGTGGTTGGCCACTGTGTCACCATCAGCTTAACACCGCACAGAAAGGAAAGAACGTCACCTCTTGGTTTTAATTGCACAAGAATTAGCTCCAAGCACCAAGGCTCCCCTCATTCCCCTCAAAAGAGAACTGTTAGGTTGGACTCAAACGCGTGCATCACTCTGCGTTTCCAGTTAGACAGAAGGAATCCAACTGATTCTAGTACAACCCAAACAATGCATGGGATTATGAGAGCTACCCTCGATCCATCATTAGCTCTGGAGACTTTGCACCCAAGGCTGGCAGAAAGCTCGAAAAGACTGATCACTGCACCAGGAGAAAATGAAGTTTTAGGGCACAAAAATTTGCCACGTCTGCTCAAGAGCCTCTGTCTAGATACAGACAAGATGGAAGCAGGCAAGATGGCAGTTTGTTTGGCTTTTGACCAGGAGGATCCTCAAAGCCTGCCAGGGAGAGAAATTTTCTCATTTTGACGAATAACAGCTGATCCTTGGGAAACCTGAGGCACAGGGGGGCTCCATCTCCTGCACCAAAGAGAAAAATCTGGTAAATCTGCTTAGAGACCAACCCTGGGGAGTGCCACACACGGGCATTTTGCAAGGGATTATCATGAAAGAAATGTTTTATCTGTCTGCAGGTGATGACAGAGTGGTTTTTTTGTAAGGTTATTGTCGTCTCACCATTTCTAGACTAAGGTCACAGCAGTTATGAGATGCCAAGGTGGAGGAAATCCGCTTCCTCACCAGGTCACAAACTTGAGCAAAGTATGGCTTGAAACTTAAAATAGGTTCACAACTAGCAAAGTTTGGGAGCTGAGGGCTGAACGCTTTCAGCCTTGGGAAAGGAGTTCATTTGTCTGCCGGATCACTGATCCCTCAGCTCGCCCTGTACCAGCGAGTTCTGGACCTGTGACCGGGGAGATCACTACTCCCTCATCGCTCACAGGGTGCATCACATAAAATTCTCTTAAAAAGCAGGGAAAGATCACAAATTACAGTCCTACCAGCACTTACAATACACAAATGCTTCAAAGGGTCTTACACAGCGTATTCAGCCTTGTCCCTTCCTTGCCATAGGGTGCACAGCTAGCTACCCTGCTGCGTCTGCAGAGCGGGTTAGCTCCAGATACAGCCAAACAACAAAGGCCATCAACTCCTCTTAAGTCCAAACAAGCAGGGCTGCTACTTCTCTGTTGAGCTGCATCTTGCTTTTAGAGACCAACCTAAAATTTCACTGAATCATTCCATCATCTCAGCCAGAAAAGCTTTTTTAGGTCCTGCCTTTATGAGAGCGGGTTGATAAGAGCGAGCCATGGTATCTGCTCATCTATCTCAGCCTTCGGGAAGTGCTAGGAAGCAGCCAAGACGTAATAAATTTAAAGGAGGAAATCACGGCCAGTCAAGTGGTTCAGGAAGAGATGTCTGGGCTTTCTCACCACGGGCTGTGAAACAAAAATAGGTATCGACACACACCCATCTGCTGGAGGAAACAGCGAAAAATATGTATTATTGATCCAGTATTTCTTTAAATAGGAGCAAGCAGAGAAACTGGACAAAAACACTTTCTATGGCAGGTGACAAACACAAGGAATAACATGTGCTGTCTTGATTTGCAAACCCGCTCACATACAAGCTCCAAGGAGAAGCTGAAGTGCTCCCTTCCCCAGATGACACAAAGCAGACCTTGCAATACTACATATTTCTCACCCTTCCCTCCCTTCCCGCAAAAGCTTTAACTCCCAAACCCTACCGCCTCCCGGGAGAGGGCACAAATCCCACGTAACCACAGCCCCCAACACACTTATCGATCCGTATCGGCACACGCATTGCAGGAAAAACCTTCCCAACCAAGCACGTATTGCTAATTAGCCAGTAGCCAAATCCCCATGTTTTTAATTTGAATTTAGGTCATTAATACCACATTACTTAAAAAACCTGAAAACCACAGACGCAGGGTAGTCTGGCCAATGCAGAGATCCAAACCAGAGCGACTGTGCACGTGTTTAATAGAGAAAAACATCGTCTGCCTAGCAACCAGCAGCTCTCCTGGCGGGCCCGGGGAAGGAATCCAGCGCTAGAAATGTCAGCAAGCAAATTAAGCCACCCTGCCTGAGAGACAGAGGCCTCGTCACTGGGCAATAAAAAATTAAAGGAGAAATAGTTACAGAAGAAATATTCAAAAACCTGGATGCATCTATTAGCTTGCTTCCCTCCGTATCTTTTAATAAAGTTATGGATTGCTCCCAGCTAGATGGGTGCTGCACTTGCACTTATTTATAAGCTGATTTCTTGCCCGTTTTATATACAGGATGAGAGAGAGGACACTGAAAGCAATTTACCATTTTGATGGTACTGAAAAAGGGACTCAATGTGGTATGAACGCATACGACGGTCCTGAATGCAAGGTCAGCCAGGGAACAGGTTGTCTGAGGATGATGGTTATCGAAGCAAAGCACTGCTAGCAGGAGAGCTTTTTTCTTTTTATCCTTTCTTTTTATTAGAATGAGGTCAACATTTTATGAATTCTGACAAAATCTCTCTGCCACTCTAACTAGTTGAGATTTTTCAAATGGTTCCATTATTCTCAATGTACTGGGCAATTTACTGTGAGGTATGAACTGAGATTAGGAGCCTCTTCATTCTGGAAGCTCTGTGAAAGCACAGAGTTCTGCTCTGAGAGAAGTTACCAGCCACATGAGGCAGCCAAAGAAGGTTAAAGGAAGGATGTCACCTCCATCTTGCAGAATAAACCTCAGCGTGGGGAGATGCAGAGTTGTGCTCTGTGTTCACACAGGGGATCTTCCCACTGCTGCTTCAGTGCTGAAGTCAAATTGCCCGTCCTCTCTGGCTCCAAGCCTGAGCTCTGCTGACTGCAGTGACCTATGTGAAACGGGCTGGTCGGTTCCAGGAGACAGAAGAGTACACAGTGATGCGTGCCCCTCACCCTCAATTTCCCTGAAACTGGAATACGCATTTTTCCCAGCTTGGAAATCACAAGGATTCACTCCTCCCTTGACCCCAGTATTTGATTTCTTACCCCTTCTCTGATACCTGTTGAGTTCACTGCCTACAGAGAAAGAGTGCATGCAAGGGACACCAACCAGGTGCCAAGGTTGGGAAGGCGTGATCTCGCCTTGAAGGTGGCAGCAATTTGTTGCTTTACAATCTTCCATCTTCAAGACAGATTCACCTCGGTGACAGACTGTCACAGACCCCGTTTATACCAATGGTCATGGAGCAACTCAACAGCTCACAAAGTCACAGAGGAGGCTAGGTTGGGGCATCAACAAGCTAGGAGCTGTGTCCCCAACAAAGAAAGAAGTCTTCAAATTCCATCTATTGCCCTGTAAGAAGTCTCAAAGAGTGAGATTCCCCTTTCCATCATAAACAGGGCAGAAGCTTGAAAGTAGAACCTGTTGCCTTCTAGGTGCAAAGAGACTACCTTGCCGTAGGAACCGCAGTACAGAGGAGCTCCTGTTCCCACATAGCCAGGTCCCAGCAGTGGTGATTCTGGGAAGGTCCTTATCAAACAGTCCAGCTTCTTTTCAAGCGGATGCAAGAGATACTGAGACAAAGAAACACCTGAGGGGAAACCATAGCCATCTCTCATCTCCATGCAATTGGACCAACTTCTATAGATGACACTTCTTTCCTTAAACTCGTAGAGAATAAAGGTGGTTGAGAGAGAGGATTAACTCTTCATTTCACACTGTGTTGTGCAGTTAAAGAAGTGCTGTAAAATGGAGGCTGGATGGATGGCATTTCATTGAAAGCTACCCAAGCAGAGCTGTTGCTAAACCTAGTAGAGGACTTCCAGGAGAAAAAAGGATGAACAGGACTGCAGACAAGCCAGCTGAAGAAATTAGGAATAGGAAAGGGACAATCAAAACAACCAAACATCCCAAATTCCCCTTTACCTCCAATAAAAGGCTCTCTGGATATGCGGTACAGAAGCTGTGATGTGACAGCTGCTGGGAGTGGCACTGGAGGCATGGTGCTACCCCCAAACCGCATTATTTGATTCGGATGGCATCTCCAGGACAGGACTGCAATGTCAGCAACTGCTTCCTGGTGCACACACACAGGGTTTCCAAGAACACAGCTATCCCCTGGTGTGCTGGCATGTGTGAAAGCTAAACCCTCTGATGCACGGAGACTACTGGGACCAGCGAGACCACAGAGTAAAAGCTTCCCAGGGACGCAGGGAGCCTGTCCTTGCCATCCTTTGAAAAAGAGACAGACTACAGAGAGCATAAGAGCTATGGTGTTTCTACACCACGCACAAGCAGCTCCTGCTTTCAGCCAAACCTTGGGGAAAAAAGCAAACTGACCTCAAACAAATACTCCTGTATTTCAGGGAGCAGCAGTCTCTCAACTCCTCTGCCACGCGCTGGCTGCACAGCAGGTGATAAACGCAAGGATTTCAGACGGCTGTCCAAGCACCCCAGCAGCTGAGACACTTGTCTTCACGCAGGAGGGCCCATGGCCAAACTCCTCCTGCTAACTCATCTCAGTATCAGCCAGGAAAACAGCTTTCTGTGCACTGTCCCCCGTGTTATTCGCTGAATAAAATTCTCCCTCACGAGCAGGCCAAAGCCCAAGAAACGGCCACTGGAACAAACAAGGTTCTGTGCAGATATAATCCCCACCTCACCGACAGGGAATTAAAGCAGAGAATTAGGCTGCAGCCGTTCCCTTCCAGCACGATGAATGCTTAAGCAGGTTACGGCTTTGCACTGCAGACGTTTTCTGGGGAGAAGAAATAATTACTTCTTTACCAGCCCGACTCACTCGCGACTCTCCAGGAAGCAAGCCTGAGGATTATTGTGTGACAAAACAGTTAGGAACGATTACTGCACGTCAGTGTGTTTGAGTGCTAACCTCAAAGATTGCTGAAAGTGCCAGTATTTCTCCAGCCTATTCTTTCCCTTCAGTGCTGTTTGTGATCTGTAGAAGGGGCTGGCTAACTTGGGAGATGCCAGCTAACAGGACAATCTTCTCGCTGCTGCAGCAGCAAAAATTCATATCGGTGCTTGAGAAAGATAGATTCCAATTTTCCACACAGAAAAGCCTACCCTTCAGAGACTTACATCTAGTTTGTTAAGCACTGGAAGAACAAAAGTCACCTGGAGAGGGAAAAAAAAAGTCACTTTTGCTGCTGGACTTGTTACCTAAACTGCTCACCAAAGGTGAAAACTCACCCTGTAATTCTTCAGCCGAACCTGGCACTTCGCTAGCCAGGTCAGGAAGGAGCTGATGCACTCGAGACAAACATGATTGGTGGTGTTTTGCAAGAAGGTGGGGTGTTGCAATTCCCACAGATTTTGATCCTGTTCAAGTACACGGGCTGATTACAAAGGCCAAGTGAGATTCCTCCCCGTGAGACACTTAGAGCCAGATTGTGAGGGAAAGCAGGGAGCGAAGCAGAGCCCTCGCACTGTTACAAGCCAATCTAGATGGTAGATCCTGAACTCCTCCAGGCCGTGAAAAACTTACGGCATATGGAAACGAGGAACAGGGATGGAACAACAGTGGAGACCGCGGTCAGGGCTAACCCTGAGAGGAAGCTCTGGATGTGGTGGCGGCAATTCAGAAAGAAGAGCATGGGCTGGACACAAACCCAAAGGGCATGGGGGTTGTGTTGGGAGAGTTAGCAGGATGCAGATCATCACTTACTAGCAAGAACAAAGAAAAGGCGATGAAGCTGCCAGCCCTGTGACACTACTACCCATGCTGGGTTTTGCACCCATCTTCCAGGCCATGCCGTAGCAGAGGATGGCCTCAGCATGCTCCTTCCTTCCCCTGCCTTCCTTGGAAGGCGATCTTCTCCTGGAAAGCCCTGCTTCAACACCCCAACTGCACACAGTGTATTTGAAAAAAAGAGATGTTATAGGCTGCAAAAACCATAGCCCAACAGAAGCTACGCGGGCAGTGTAACTATCAGCAGTAGATTCGTGTGCATGAGAGCCAAGGTGACAACGTCAGAAGTGTCCCAGCAGAGAGGACTGCTGCTTTGAAGTGCAGCAGCACCGTCTGCTTCACAGAGATAACCCAGGGACAGCAGGACACGCAGCTCCTCGAGGACGCTGGCCTGGCTAGAGCTGGGACTCGCTCCAAGTACAACCAGTGGCACAAGCAGTGCCCCACAACCCCTGCTACTGATGAGCGGATCCGCCGCTTGCGCTTACCTTGTGTCAGGCTGGAATCATTTCCAGAGATCAACAGCAGCGTGGCGGCTACAGGCTGTATGGGGGTGGTTGCCATCCAAACTTGCCACCAGTGATTTAATTGAGGAATCGGCCTTGTGCCAACTGGGCAGGGAAATGAGTGCCATGGATATTGCAGACACAAATGTGATGCTGGAGACGAGCATGCCCCTAGCATGGCAAATCTGCAGGGACAGGTTTGCACTGAACAGGACACTGGTTCAGTGACGTAGACTCAGTGACGCAGACTCCCTCCTGAGAACAGGAATCTCCAGGTTTCTTGCTCTGCCACGTGCTATGACTCTTGGGGAAAAAAAACAAACAAAAAACCCCTTTTCTCCTCCTTTGGTGACTTCTCTCTTAGAATGAAGCTCTCAGAGGGAGGCTTTGCATCCCACTGTTATGGCAAAACCAAATTTGAATCAATTTCCCCCAGCTACCACCAATACTAAAAAATCTAATACTATTGATAGTAGTAATAAAATTTTTGTGTATATGCCCCCTGAACAAATGCACCAAGGGACATTCTGGCAGCAGAATCATATGTCACCTCCTCACTGGGAGCAAAGCAGAACACGCGACATACGCTTTCCATCAAACCCCACAACTCCCCAATTACAAATAAAATACCTGTAAAGATCCATTCACCTATGCTCAATCCTGTGATTATTTTACGACAATGTTTAGCCACTATTTTAGAGTTCTACAATGTAGTAACTTATTCTATTATATGTTTAGGAGTACTGAAACTGAAAGGGGAATAAGTCAGCAATGCTACTGATTATAAAACTTTGGCTCTGTACTGAATAAAGATGGTGTACTTTCTCATTGTCTCCTTAGGGTTTGGGTATTACAAAACCATTGAATATTAGTGTCACAGGTAGCTACTCACAGTTAATTCCAATTCAGGAATGAAATCCTCTTTTTTCATGTTCTAATGAATTTTCTCCAAACCAGTAAAATGTGTAGACTTTTAATTACAGCCACAGAAAGCAGCGATTGAACAAAAATAATAATAGCTGCACAACACTTCCTCATTCCACCACCTCAGTAACACTGCTACAAACAGAACCTCCCCACACGACAACCGTTATTACAAACTGTTTCCATCCACACAGCCAAACCATTCTCTCCACCAGCACTCGCCCAGTGTCAAGTGTCTGCAGCTCCCAAGCACCTGCCAGCCACCTTCTTGGACACATGGCCAACTCCACCTTTGACACAGGCTGAGAGACCTTCACCCACCACGGGCAAAGGTACGCGCGTAGTGTGGGGAGAGCTGGGTGTAAGGAAGGGGATAAATCACAGCCTTCAGCGATGAGCCAAAGGAGCTGATCCGCAGCTCCACAGCTTGGAGATGGTTGATACGAACGACTCATCTTCAAGTGCTCCTTTTAAAGGGAGAGGGCGGATGGACAAGCAGGAGACACCAGATGTGGTGCGCTTGTGGAGGTCTGGGGACAAAGGCCAGCTCATTTTAATACAATGATATGCAGATAGTTTTGTTTTTTCAAATATGCTTCAGCTGCTCTTTAAGACCTGTGTGTGCCCTTCTCCCGGCATTAAAATATATTCATATTCCATGTGTGACACGCCTTGCACAGCACAGCAGCAGAGACAGCGTGCTTAAGTGATCAAAGCACCGTTCACAGCGGTACTACCAGCACTGACAAACAGACCTGTTCTACAAATGCTTCGGTTTAGAATCGCAGCGAGAGATGACATATCTCCCTCCTCCACCCCCAGGTTGGATACCGAAGCGGCACGTGCCGACGCTTACCTAGGAAGCCCTCTTCATCCACGATGATGGTGTAGTCCTCCGGGGTTTCTGTGAGGCTGAAGAACTTGCACCTGGCAAAGGCAAACAGCAGGAGAATGCGATTAGCTACTGGACAGAGTGGAGCCTGGCCTTCCACCTAAAACAGAGATCCTTTCCCACCCAAGCTGTGCCGGAGGGAAGAGCCATGGTCTGGCGTGTATGGAGAGGCCTGAGGCATTAACAGACCTGGATTTTATTCCCGGCTCAGCCACTCACACTGTGTGACCCACATTCCCTGCTGCCTGCCTATGCACAGCGGAGCTGGTAAAACACTTATTGTTTTTATGACTTAGTCCTTAGTTACTTTTCTTAATTACCATATCCCTTAAGGCTTCCTGTCGCAGCCCAGGATCTGCTGTACTGCACTGACACAAAACAAAAGGCTTTGCTCGCCGACTGATCACTCCAACGCGCTCCAAAGCCTTCCCATGGTTCACACATGCATCTGCCTTCCCAATTTACTCGCTGAAGCTTCTTGCCTTGTCAAGGTTTGACATCTAATCTCTCAACCAAGACCCAGTATCTATTCCTACTGCTCCAGATGTTTTCCCACCATCAGAAAGCACCTCAGTTCCCTTTGCTGACCCTTGCCTCTTCCCTGCATAGATGCCTCCCTTCCCTGGGGAGCTCCAGATGAAGAGAAGTGGCAGCAGGCAATGAGCACATTAACACAAGGTCAAGCTTCCCCCCTCAATCTCCTATCGCCTCCGTTCTGCTCCACGCTCATCTTCTGACGCTGCGGGCCACGCACGGCGCAGCCTCTCCATCTCGTTCAGCACTGAGCACAATGTCACCCCTAACGCGAGACACAAAACACATGTGACACGGGATTCTTCCACTGCAGACACACAAACAAGAAAAGCCTCAGCCTTAAGGTTTAACACCACATATCGTTGTTTCCCCCACCTGGACACACCAACATATGTACAGCAACATCTACCCAAAAAAACCCAACTTTCTCCAGCTTCCATCTAGTTGGTCCCCAGCAACAGCAAGGTTTGCACCCCATTTTGCAAGCCCACATTCCCCTTCAGCAAAGCACGCACTTGTCAAGCATCAGCACGGTGCTGGCCGGCTCCCCCAGCCCACACAGGGCTCCTGGCCGCTCCAGGAACTCGCCAGAGCTCATGGACTGTGTTTGCCACCCAAGCTGCAAGGGAAATTTTTCCCTCTGGGAAGATAAATTGGGTGCAACAGGAAGAGCCTGTGTCTATAAGGACCAAAGAGCAGGATTTTGCAGTTACACTGTAATACTATCCGATTTACCTGAGGCCACCTACAGAAAATATTTTAAATACTGGAAAAAGAAAGATTGTTCTTAAGGCTCCCAGATTTCACAGTCCAGCAGGATTCAGCAACCAGGGACTACCAGGGCTTCTCAGCACTGCATCTGTGTCCCAAAATCTTCGGGATTTCTGAAAGCCAGGAACCCCATACCTACAGCTCAAGATATCAAAAAAATGGAAGCATTCACTTGATTAGAGAATCAGACTAAAAACTGGCTTGAGCATTCTTTTGACTGGCTGAAAACAACAAAGATTGCAGCTACCCCCTCCAAAAACAACAAGGAGAAATATGAGATGGCTGCTGCCCTCCCCCTCACCTCATCAGGAAAAGTAGAAGAAAAACCACGGGGCTCTTAGCGACGTGCCATGTAACCAACAGGATTTCACGTCAATGGAAAGCATCAGACAATCTGCCTTCAGAGAGTGGTCCTGTTTTCCTAGAAGCATCTGTCACGATGATCAAGCATGACACTCTCCCTCCTAGCACAGACGTATCGCTATAAAATACAGAAGTGGCCCCACCACAACAGAAACCACAACTTAATTATTTTGTGTCATTGGTAATAGTTACTCTGACAGCCACATTTACTAACCCAGCTCTCTCCAGGAACAGTGCCATGAGAAGCAAGCAGGAAACAGCAGCTGCCCAAATTTTTTACTCTTACTTCTTAACTGCATGAGGATGCTACCTGTGCGATGGGTGATCCAAGCTCGGTGAAAAGGACCTCTGAGATGCTGCCACAGGTGGCTCCCCGGAGATACAAGTATTTATTACTCAGTGGATGAATTCCCTGGAGAAGTCACTGAAATAAAATTATTTGCTACTACTACCCCAGCAAGGCACACACATGCTGACTAGGGAGAAGCTAGTGGTCCTAAAGGAGGAAACAGTAATATAAAAAAAAGAAAAAATAATAAATCTTTCCTGCTCTTCGATAGCATTTATGGAGAAATTTTGTTCCAGAACAGTAATATGCATCAGTGTGCACACATTGACCTCAGCAGACGAAGTATGATTGTGACAGATGCCATTTTCTTAGCACAATTCTCAAAGCGATGATATTTAAGGGATATGTACAGACGAAATCCCATAATTGCTGGCTCAGAATGCATGTCAAAACCTCACATTTCCATATACCAGCTCAAAGCCCAATCCCCAGCTCACTGCAATTCTGTAAAAGATCAGCAGCACAGAGCCATCTGAATTTAAAGCAAAGTCTTTTCACCAGCAGGGAAGATCAGTGGTTCTCATGGTATACGTCCACTTTGTTCAAGCCAGTGGTGCCTTCTTTGTCCCAGGAAAAAGCTAAAAATGAAAAACTGGCATTGCAAACATTGTGTGACAAAACACAGCACGGAAAATTTTCTTACCATCACGTGCTGCCAAAACTCAAGTCTTCACCCTCAAACCTGTGCTTCAGCATACGCACGTAAAGATCTACTTCCACTTTGAGGGCAACTCAAAAATTGTGCACTGAGGCATCACCGACAGAAGGAACTCAATTCTCTCCCGCACTACACTACACATGACTCTTCCATTCCAGTTATTCCCACCATTTCTCTTTGCCCCTGCACCAGTTTTCGATAAGCGGAATGCCAACAGCGTCTTCTTTTATCACACCAAAGCCAAGAGAGGAAAAGAATTGCCCTTTAATCACTTTGAGACATCAGGCAAACAACATTTCTCTATGAGCGTGTGGAAAGCACATACGTAAGACGACAATATTTTTAGTTTCCTAACAGCCAAACCTCAGATAGATTCTTCTGGATTTCTGCCTTCTTCGTGTTTCAGCACATTTCCACTCCAGCCCTGTTGCTGACTTCGACTGCCTGACAACATATGTCTTTTTCTGGCAACGCAGCCAATGTAGACCAATCTATTATTAGATCAGATCTTTGAAACGGCAAAGCTTACACTGTGGATGGAAGCAATACCCAAGCTCGCAGCGAGCAGGGAAGCATGTGTACGATGCAGCAACAGCATCATTTCAGTTTGCAAACAGCACTCAAGTCTCCATGGGAGAAGAAAGCAGGCAGGAAAGTCTACTGGTTGGTAGGTCCTGCAGGTCCACAGCAGAAGTGTCTCCTCGAGACACAGGGTCTCCAGGCCTGCCTAGAGCACTGGGGTGATGATACTGGAATGCATGCAACTTCCATCGGTTCTGGATCACACACAAAGCACGCGCTTGTGGGAACACTGCTCTGGGTCATTTGGAAGTTCAGCACAGACAATGGTCTTCAAGGAAGCCACAAGTCCCATCTTCTCATTTATAAGGAAACTACTTAGTTAATTGTTGCCTAGGCTGAGTAAAACGTTACAAAGCTGTTGGGTCTATGGATAAGGTCCTTCCCAGAAGCAGGTGGGCAGCTGGCCTCCCCTCATGTCAGAAACCATGGCCAAACGCTGCTCAAAAGCAACACAATGCCTAAAAGGCATTCAAATGCAAAGCCTGGAGTAATCCAAAAGTCTGCAAAGAAGCAGTTGAACTGAATGGGAATTAAGAGGCAGCAGCAGAAAGTTGATCTGAGTGAATATGAAAAACATAATTTGTAGGTTTTATTCCAGGCTGTCTTCTCATTTGAGATGAGAAGGGATTTGTATGCTTCACTCTGTACACTGTCATGATAATAAATATTCTTAGTACTCTTAGAGAGTCTCATGCTAATCATCTAGTTCTTGGTGACATTAACTTCTTTGCAGTTTTATAAATAATAACAAGAGGTCAAAGACAAAGAAAAGCCCTTGCAATAGGTGTCAGCTGACTTTCCGCTCAGCGCTCGGATCAAAAAGCGATGGGTTCACCTTTCCTACAGTAACTTAATTCTGCTGCCTGATATTAGAAGGCTGCTACCCTGTTAAAAGGAGCATTGTTGTTTGTGTGAACTGTTTGAACAAACTCTACACCGCTGTTCCTAACAAGGGAAACACTAGAGATGTCACAGCACTGTTAGAAACGGTCAAAGGACAGTGGCAACATTCCTTCCAGTCATTAGCTGTGAACAGAACTGGGACGGAGACATCAGCAAACACAATCAGGGATCACCTAAAGAGTCACTGCGACAGCAGAGTTTGGTTCGTTACAGAAAGTTAATGATTTTCAAAACCAACACAGAACAAAACTAACAGATTTGTGGCCAAGGAAAGCAAGTATTCATGAACAGACATAAAGTCAAGGAAGTCCTACAGCCGGTGCTATGCCAAAACTTCCAGCATGATAACCATGACGGACTTGTCTAATCCATCATAATAATAATAATGACGGTTTAAACTACAAACTACATTGTGTAGAGTTAAAAGGGGGGACCTTCAGTCAACCCCTCTCCTTGTTACTTCTGTGTAGCTGGGTAACTACTGTATTTGCCTTCATTAAACCAGTATCAAACTGTGGCTCAAGACTTCAGCAGCACAGTTCAGTGTGGTCTGGACTACAAGAGCCCATGCAAATAAAATTGCTGCTGCAAATGAAATATTAGCAGCAGCTTAAAACAATACCAACTAGTAATTCTAATAGGATTTCTATTTTCTGTTTTTCTGGAGTCAGACTTGGTCAGTCCAGACTTCCCAAGCTGCAGAACAAACAAAGCTACAATGTTCAAGAATTATCCTGCAACATAGCCACAGGGAGATTATTTTTTGGTTGATAAACACATTCTTGGAGTTTATTTTATGACTAGCAAAGCATCAAAGTCATGATGCTTTCACTACTCAAAGCAGAGCGTCTGCAGCATTGCTTTCTAAAACCGTTACTTGGGATACTAAAACACAGCTTTCCTTCATTTGTCATGACATTTTCTTTAATACTTCCTAAAAAAACCAATTACAAAGCAACATACAACTTGGCTGGTTTATTTTTCCCCCTTTGACAGTCTTCCACCATCATATTTAGGAAGATTTTGTAAGAAAATCTGTTTTATCTCGACTTCTGTGTATAAATAAATTCTTGCCAAATGTGAAGAGAGAAGCCAAAACTACCCTGAAGTAGCAGTGAGAAAATACACTGTGTGAAGAAACTAAGGCATGTTACACGCTGGAACGGAGTGGAAAGCTCAGTTTACTGAAGGAAACTCTAAGAGTGATGAAAAGGTCCGAGTCCACCCGAGTGCAGCTCCCTCATTAAGCCACTCCATCTGACGAACGTGAACGACGCTGGTTTCCCACCCCAGCACAACTGCCAACAGGCAAAGACTCTGCGAGGCTTAGCAGAGACGTACTGCAGGAAATACAAATGCCGTCTCCGACCGTGCAAGTGTGACTGTGCTCATCTGTTATTTGTCCATTGAAGGAGCTAAATACAGAGATTATTTTCATGAACTCAATGAGAACAATACACAAACCAATGATTTTAGGTGTGGACATACTGAAGGTAACATAACTTCTACATCCAAGACTTGTCCTAGGCATGAGTCTGTAGAATAATTTACTGACCTGATGTAATTAAAAGTTATTTTTAGCACAAATTTTTCTTCCCAGGTCATAAATTACTCCACGCGAGCTCTGCTGTGTGATTTTTACTTGGAACGTCCCCACTCACCACCTATATTAGTGAATGGGGCTGAATCAAAAACATGGATCTGAAATTTACTGTCTGGCTGGTGCCCAGATGGTGCAAGTGCCAGGTCCCTGGCAGGAGTCCTTCCTTCCACATGCGGGAAAAGTCACCCAGTCACCTCCAAACGGCTCACTTGCACTCTGGGACTCCGGTCTGCGAGGCACCATGGAAGCATCCCCAAAGATACGGGTGCTCAAGGGCGCAAAGCACAAAGCCAGGAGCCTGCAGCAGATCTGCGCCCATGCTGCACCTCACGTCACAAAACCACAAGGCATGATTCTTTAGGTTTTAGCGTTCTTACTGGATATTTAGGAGTACTGGATACCAGTGCTCTTAAGGATTTGGTGGATACAGTGGTGCTCAGAGAAGCAGCAGCTCCTGGTCTAAAGAAACATCAGTTACAGCAACATAATTTCTATTTTCCTGAAGTAATCTAAAATTCTTTTTTTAAAAAAAAACATAAAATGGAATTACCTTATCTCTACTTCTCATTCATTATTTCTTTTGTTTTCTCTGTCATCTTCCCAAAAAGGGGCAACAGAAGTTGAGGGAACAAACTCTTGATAAATCAAAACTAGGAAATCACTCCTTGTAGTTTCAAGTTGAAACACTTCCTTTTGGTTTTAACTGAAATTAAAAGTTCCATGCTAGCAAAAAACATTTCATGGAAGGCATTATTCTATTTTGACATAATTGAGCTCCTCAGATCTTAATTCCATAAAGAATCTTCACTGGTTAATGCCTTCTGCTCGGGAAACGCTTGTTTCTCTCGGTGCAGCAAATGACAAGGGGGATGGAAGAAACCAGCAATCATGGTTCAGAGCTGCGGACAGGAACAAGGTCCTCCACTTAACTTAAAGGTGAAAAAACACTAAACAAAACAGCATTTAGGTAGGTATATACTCATGGTTCCCCTGCCACATTCTCCTCTCAAGGCTTTGAAACGGTACTGTGTTTCACAGCACGCGTGACTGCCACATCCAGCTCACCCACGCCTCTCTGGAACCACGGGGTTCTCTCTCTGGTGCTGCCGTTGGAGCAGGTTCAATCACTCCATCGCATTCAGCGAGGCATGATAGACCCCACCTTCCCCTTCTGCAGCCACAGACCAGTTGCACGGCACAGTGCTGACCTTTTCCCATCCTGGAAAACTCATTTTTATCATCTGCCTAAGCAGGGAACACAGTAAGGCAGGAGAGAGGGCTGGAGGAGAGCAGAAACAAAAGAAAAGCCTTCAGTTATGGTTCATTTTCCCAAATGCTATTTGAACTTTCTAGATTCATTATGCACAAAAAAAAATTCAGGTGTCACAGACTGCTGATGGAACTAGCTGCTTTTCTGCCTGAAAGCAGCCATCTCTCCTTGCTCTAACCACAGGAGACAGGAAACAGAGGAGAATTACCAGGCCGTTCATCTTCTGTTATTCTCACAAACTTTGAGCGCTGTTGCTCAGTACTGCCTGCGAGGTACCAGTTTTCTTCCCTGTCATCACACGGTAACACTGACCTCAAATTCATCAGCATACGGGTGAACACCACCGGAGTGAACTATATATATCTGTCCCTTGACCGTATGGAAAACATCAGCGTGCTGGTTTGTAGGGAAACACAGCCATGAAGTCAATAATGGGTGCTCCTTCTCACTCAAAACCATTTCCTATTTTTCTCCTAACACAAATTTGGCAACTTCAAGTTCTGTGAGAATAATAATCATTAGCTGATTTTGCCTACCTGTATCAAAGTCGCAGTCACCAGGCTGCTCTGATACAGGCAGGCAGCAGCAAAGCTAAAGCCACAGCTTCCCTCACGCCTTGGGATTTCTCCACGCATGGTACAAGGTGGTGGCAACCGGGTGTCCGGCTACAGCTACAGTCAGTAACTTTGCAGGGTCTTTGGTGGGACCATCCTGGTGTGCACTCAGAGCTGCTGGGCACCGGGGTGACGAGCACTGGGCACCTGTCTGGGGTCAGTATGGGTTATTATGGAAAAAGCCTTTTTGCAGCTCTGGTTCTACGGAGCTTAAAGTCAAATGAGCACAGGTCTATTTCTTGACATTAAAACCAGCTTTAAAAGGCTTGCTGAGGAGTATTTAAGAAACAGGTCTTGCAGTCACTGGAGCCGACATGCCCGGCTGAGTTGCCCCGTGACACAGGCCAGGCGTGGAACCACGCTGTGCACATGGAGCGCGCGTTGCGAGAGTCACGAGGTATGAGACAAGCTGAGATACTCCACTCTTCCCAAGTCAGCATTCATCCCGTGCTGCCCCTTTTTACCAAATGGCGCATAAATTTCTACTGATTTAGACGGTCTCACACAGCTCTGAGCAAACACTGCTGGGTGACAGTCTGTCTGCGTTGCAGGAGAAGCACCGAAGCATGTTTGCAACAGAGGCTGGTACGATCCATCAGCGCTATCTCCCATCTAGCAGGTCATCCTGCCACCTCACGAGCGCTCCCAGGACCTGCTTTTTTCCCCCCAGGTGTTAACGCAAGTCATGGCTGACGCTGAGCTTTCACGAGAAGGAGTCTCCCTCGGCTTGCCACTCAGGGAGTTCTACTCACAATATAAGAAAAAATTAAGTGAATTAAGTTTAGTGAAGTGTCTTCATGAGTTCATGGCTTTCTGGTTACTGGGATACATAAGCAAAATCCAGTTGTAGGAATGGGTCTTGTGTACAGTTGGTTTTGGGTCACTGAAGACCCTGCATTCCCCAGAACGCAAAGTGCATAAAGAAAGCAGATTTTTGTTCTGAGCACTGAAAGCATGGATGAGTAAATCTTCTTCCTCCAGCCGTCACTGTTTACTGGTCTACATCATATTATAGAAACTCAACTTGAAAAAGTGAACTCTCAGGGAAAGTCATCTAATGCAAATTTGAATTTAGGAGGAAAACAAAACAAAAAACGCCAACAAACTTGCAATGTTCTTAGAGACACAACCAAAAAGAGCCTGGGATATGTTAACATGGTATTCTGAGTTAAAAAGAAGCCACAGAACCTTTTTTTTTTGTCCATGCAATTCACTGAACATAACCCAGTTAGAGGTTTGCACCCACTCTCTTCCCAACTCTTCCCACTTTCATCAAACCCAACACTGGCTTCGCTGAACACAGAACAGGCAAAGGGCAAAAGCGGAGGTGCTTTCTCTATAGAAATCTGCCTTTACCACTGTTACCTGAAAGAACAGCAGTAGTGTCTCTGTATCACACCGGACTCCAGCCAGGACTGACTCGCTCTGTCTGCATTCAGCTTTTCACCAGCGGCTCTGGTAAAAAACAACCCAAAAACTACTGGCCACTCTTCATGTCAAAGGGAAATACCTGGAGGCCCGGCACAGCTAAAATGATCAAGAGCCACGCGAGACAGAAGGTGAGCCACGGCACAGGCGAAAACGCCAGAGCCTTGTCTCTGCCCGCAGCAGGGAGCGGGTCTCTCCGGAGCCAAAGCAGCGCAGCACGGCCAGCAGCAGCGATAGCGGGAGCCTGGGACAAGGACCGGCTGCAGCCGTACCGAGCATGGCTGAGGTGCTGCCTACGCTACGCTGAGCTGTTATCGTCGTTAGCAGGAACCATAATAACCATTAACGTGCAGGAGGAGCAAGGACGCCTGCTCTCAGCCCAGAGCACTTTAGGGATAACAAACTACTGCCCGCGGGGCCTCTGTGCACGTTGTCCTCTGCTAACCTAAAACCTGTGTTTAAACATATTTTCTCCCCTTCTGCCTCTCCCCTAAAATTTTATTAGGGGCAACTGTGAGAAGGGACTAAGGCCCCAGCAGCATGAATGGTGTCACAGCCCTCAGACCCAAGAGATGCGAGAGCAGCCAACAACAGAAATGTTCCAAAGATAAAGCAGCCTTAGATAACACGTTTCTCCAGTCACTACAGCCAACTACGTGAGGATGGTCACAAAACAGGCTGTAATCACTAAGCCAGATCCTGGTTTAGACGTGAAAGCACCCTGAGACTGGTCACATCTGCAGCCTCCACGCCTGGCGGGACGGGAGCAGCTCATTCCGGGGTGAAGGCAGGTGGAGCACACCTGCCGGGTTACAGGGTCCAGTCCCAAAGGCTGCGGACGCATCTCCATGTGTGAGGAGGTGAGGAGGGGAGGCTGTGGCCATTGCTACTGGCCTAAGCCTACAGGGCAGCAAGGAAAGTTCTCCTCCCTTTAGGCAAACCCATCAGTTACACCAGGAATTATTTCAGTCTGCTAATGTAGATTGCAATGTGTCTGGATTGACAAATAGGGAAACAAGAGAAGACTTAACCAGCTAAAAAAACCCCAAAAACCAACAACCCAAACAAACAAAAAAAACCAGTAACCCACACCAGAACTGCCAGTTAGGTTACTAGCTCCAGAGACTCTGCTCTAACACCTTGCTCCACACTGGTCCTCTGGGCCCGCTTGCGGCTCAGCTTCCATGTGCGACACAGCTCTAAACCCATCCCTGTTGAGAAGTATGGGGATATAAAACCAAACCAAACCTCATCGTATTCCCATTTATTGTGCTAACGGGAACTAAATGAGCATCCCAGGCATCACTTTGCTCATGTTTTACTGCTGTCCTTCCTCCAGTCTTTCTTTTTTTTTTGAACCAACATATCAGAAACAAAGCAACAGAGCAACAGCAAAAACATTTGAATCCCCAGTCTTGCAAATATCATAAAATTATTTACAAAGATGAAGCCACTGTCTGATGCACAGCGCAGTGCTGCCTGCACTAACGCTACCAACTGGAGAACAACGGTAAAAGGGTACAGCGCTTCTTTCTCGAGTCCTTTAATTTGTTCCTTTTGGTTTGATGACCCCCCAAAGCATCTTTAACAATATTGTTTATAATTTCATCATTGTTAATGACAGGAAAGTAATTTTTCAGATCCCCACAGAGCGTCAATGGATTTTTACATCAAAATGGCCAGAGCTCTTTGCTGTGGGAGAAAACGCTGTAATCAAATCTCTGAAGGGGAAGCTGGAGCAGTAAATGAAAAGGAAGCTTAGTTTGTGTGCATTGGAAAAGGATTCATTTATTATCTAACAATTAACTAATTGATCCAGACACACCTTTTCCTTTTCTCTCTTTGCTATCCCACCCTGCCAGCACTCTGAAAAGTCCATCTATTGTGAGCCAACTTATCCACACGAGATGCAAAAGCAATTCCTTCATTTGAAACAGCCCACCATTTATTCAAGCAGAAGGTAATTGTGTTTTAAAAACTTTTTCTTTACAGCAGTAACAGTATACCCTGCTCACTGTCTGACTTTCAGCACAAGAGAGAGCTGGAGTACAATACAGAATTTTCCTTAACCACAAAATTATCTTCTACAAATCAGAAACCGAGCTGAGAAACACGTTACAGATGTGGGCGTGGGACCTAAGGTTTACAGCTGAAAACGAAGCATGATTTAACGTACAACAAAGGCTTGTGAATGCATTTTGCCAACTGGATCCAGAAGGATTATCCTATGAGGACAATGCAAACACCAGGAAAAGACCAAGCTCTGTTTCCTTTCCCCTTCCAAATCAGGCACCCTATATCAGTACTGGCAAATTTGATTCTGTCTTATATTACTCCTTTAATGCCCTCTGCTGCAGAATATTGACTTTGAAATCCTACCAACAATAAAATACAATCGAGTTTTCCTAAGTGCAGTGCTGCTACACATCCAAACCCAAATATCTGGGGTACATAGTAGCTATTATTGTGTTCAGCCAAAACCCAATGATTATTTTGTGGACAGCACTGAAAAACACAGACTGCAGAGCATATGCTTTTCATTTCAAAGGTGGGAGAAACCCAGGCTCAACCCAACGGGGGCAAGAGGTTCTTACGATATTGCTCCAAGATACAAAAGAAGGAGGAAGAAATAGCAAAGCTGTTGTGGACTGGAATTGATGAACTTGTTTCCCTGCAGGAACCATAAACACAATTTTCCCAGCATGGGACATAATAGTTCTCCCACAAATTACTAAAATATATTTCCAGCGCTCAATATAGAAAGCTAGATGCACAAGAAATGTTTGCAGCTTCAATGCAGGCAGTAATTGAGAACATGTGTGGCGGGCGGATCGAAGGGGGAGGAGGAGGAGAGCAAGCCATACCCCATGGAAACGGAGCGGCAGGAGAAACACATTTCAGCCCTCATCATTTTCAAAGGGCCTCCATTTGCAAGCGGGTTCAAAACCCCCTGTTGTATCTCCATCTGAGGGGGAATGCTGTCTGTGAGTCCGCACATCAAACCCAAATGCAATGCACATTAACAATTTAAGAGCCATTGTTGAGCCTGAATAAAAAAAAGCTTTTTAAATGTTTCCTCAACTTCCCCTTAAGTACAGAGAGCAGGTTTAGTTTCTTGTACGAATTCAGGACACGTTTACAGGAAAAGCTACCTTTGACTCCTCTCGTTCTCCCAGGCTCTGCTTTTGGGTCTTACCTGACGTGGGTATCCACCAGCCCAGCGATGACCAAGACAAGCAGTATCTCTGCATACCCTAGCTGACGTTATGTGCAAAAGAGCACTGCAGATGCGCCTGCGGCCAGCTTGTCATAAACCTGTAGTTAAGGTCTTTACCAAATCTACCACGCTCAGATGGACTGAATGGGAGCTTCACTTGCTTCCATCGCTAATGAGGCAAAAGGAAGCTGCTCTTGTGCCAATTCTCTCTGGTTTTTTTGGATGAAGTTCCCTACACACATAAGCAACAGGGAAAATGTATTTCAATAATTTTTTTTTTTTTTTTAAAGTCAATACTGACAACCCACAAAGTTTCAGCCTTGCAAATGCCAGCCAGTATTATTTTTAACAATGCTCTTCCAAAATACGCTTTCTAAATCGGTCTCTTCAGGCTGTGAAGGAAGAGCCCACGGTAAAGGTAGAAGCATGAAACTTGGCTTCCCAGGCCTACCAGGCCCAAGAAAAGTTGAGAAATTATTCAGCAAGTAAGGACTACGTGTCTCAGACTGAATTTTGTAGTTTCTTAATATTGCTCCTGAAATCCAGCTGCCAGACCAACACCTAGAACAAAAGCCAGAGCTCCTGGAGAAGTCAAGTCCACTGATAATGCTGAGTGAGTCACTGTCTGGGTCAAAAACAGCGTTATGGCCGCTACTGTCCCGTAGATATTTCTTGTTGCTCAGTCACTCTGAAGGAACGTTACAGCCCCTCCTTAGGCTTAGCCTCACTGGGTCTGTCTCAGATCCGCGCAGGGCCACCAGTGCGAGAGGCGTCAAACAAGCTGAAAACCAGCTCAAATCAGGGCCTCAAAGCAATGCTCAAAAAGCCTCCAGAAATCAATGGAGTTACTTATTCCCTCACTGTGTTCTGGGCCTTCGGATGTTTGCTGGCTGCTTTAACTGCCTGCACTCTACCTGCAGTGCCGTCGTGTTTGGCTTTCGATCCTTCCAAAGTTTCAGCAGAAGAACTTGCTCACGCTGTCTGCAGAGCACCTAGCAGAATGAGGCTCAGACATTTCTAGAGACATGTGACACAAACGTGTGCTTTGTTAAGTTTGCCGGGTGATGAGAAAACAGCTGCTCAGAGCCAAGGGTTCATAAACTCAATTTCCACCTAAAGATCTTATAACGCCTGGTGACTGAGTAATAAGATGGCAGGTGAAATACAAACTCAATAAATGGAAATTAATGCATACTGAGGGAAAATAATTTAAATTCTGAATGAAGAATGACAGCCTCTAAACGAGATATTACCACTCAAGAAGGAGATTCTGGAGTCACCATGGGCTGTTCTCTGAAAGGGTCAAGGCTTTCAAGCTGAGAGAAGAGCAGGCAGGGAGGCGAGAACATCTCATTACCCCAAAGCACAAATCCAGCACATACCCAGCTGCCAAGTACTTCACGATCAAACCATCTCAAGGCTACCAAATGGGTTGGAATTCAGTGGGATGAAACACAGAGAAGGGGCCAAGGGTGATCCAAGGTGTGCAAAACCAAACATGAGAACTGTCCAACTTGCAAGAAATGTCGGCTCAGTGTGGGATTCTGGGAGAAGTTACTACGGCCAAGGTGATTAAAGAGGAATAATTCACTGTCTCACAACATGTCAAAGTGGGGCACGGAATGAACTGATCTGAGAGCACAAAGCTTTCAATTTAAAAACCTCATGCTTGTGTAGCTATATGAGAGAAGGACAGCCAGATAATAACACAACAGCCAGTGTGTGCAGGGAAGAGATGGGTTCAAGGAGAAGAGTTCACTGTGAACATGGTGCGTCTGATGAAATCTTCCCTTTAGGATATTTCCTGCATTGCTGGCTGTGGGAGGATGCTCCAGGGTATGTGCACGGGCTCCGCTTCACTTCCTTGAGCAGCACAATCAGTGCTATGGCACACACAGCGCTGGGCAAGACAGCTCTTCGCTTTGACCAACCTTGTATCCCAAAGGATAGCACGGCTCAAAGCAAGGGTAAGACAGGAAGATGCAGCATGAAATAAAAACCTGCAGGTTTCCATGTTTTTTTTTTTTTAAAGGACGTACTTGTGAAATTCTGACAATCCCTGACACTTACCACCCTTCAGGTAACTGGCCTAAGGGTCAAACAGCCCCAAACACAGGCAGTTGCAGAGCAAAGCCCTCTTGGTGTCACTGCATCCTCCCGGTCCTTCTAGGTGTGTATCCTACGGGGACTCTTCATGCTCAGTTGCCACCTTGGGAGAAATTTGTTAGCCCTTTCGCAGGGTCAACGAGAGAGAACTACCAACACTAGGCTGGGCTGGTTGTCTGGCTACAGTAAACCAGAGCCCACAGCCTCAGATACAACCACAGAGAATTCCACGGTTCAAATCCTGATCCTCAAATTCATACCTCCAAACCCAGATGTCAGGACGGGTAAAGGGGACTGTGAGCCAAACGCCAGGTAAAGCCCGTTCTCAAGACGTACCCTCTGCTAGCATAGCTCTCTCAGTTACTAAATTTGTAGGTTTTTTAGACAAGATGAACTGGGCTGTGGAAGGGGGATAGGACAGAACCATATCAGGAAAAAAGTCAGCACTGTAGTAATGGTTTAGAGGTTTCAGCTGCCAGAGATTGGTTCTAGTTGTCATTTTAGTCAAATTTAAAAGCATCTCAATGCCAGTGGTCTGTCTATGTTTTAAAATTTAAAGTCTACGGGAACAAACGCAACGCATTTAATATGGTGGGAAAACCCTTCCACAGGCAGAGGTAGCCAGAAGTTAGGGTAGTTCTAAGTGAGAGCCTGAGGGCACAGACAACATCTTTCAATTTCCAATCGTCTCAGACTGGAGAGGCATTTTGGAAGTGAGAGGAAATGCTGTGCCTCTGGCAGGTTTTAATACTTTAACTACCAGATTTCCCCCTGCCCTACCCTCTTCGCTTTCAAATGCAGATGAATCAAGTGCAGAACCATTTAAAATATGACTTTGTATGAAATTCTAATCACCATCGCAGTTTGTTGTATGGCATTGTTCATTCCCTGCTTCCCCACAGAGAAGGGGAGGAAGCGAAAAGGGAAGAGGAGATGTTTCAGTAACCGGAGTCCATAAATACGTTCTCTGGAAACAGCCAAAGACTGCAAAGTGGCCAGGCCTTACGAAGAGCCAACAGGCTGTAATCATCTACTTGTGTCCTGTCCTTACCAAGTGCTGTGCAGGTTAACTACTTAAAAGACTGCAAAAATTAAAGTAACAAAGTAAAAGCCGACAAAGATTTGCAGAAAATTCAAATTGCGAAACCACTAGCTGGGATTAAATAAAAACAAAAAACCTACACAATCTTCTCTTGTAACAGTTTGGGGAACAACGAATACTCCCAGAACAATACAAGCCTGCATCATCAAAAGACACCTCAAAAATATGAGAACTTTATGAGTAATAGTCTTGGATCTTCCTCTGTGTGCGGTCATGTTGAAGTCCACCAAAAATGAACAAGGATAACGGTGGGCAGTATCAACATTCCCTCCATCCTAGGCAGCTGCCTGGGAATACTCCTGACTTCATTCTTCCTTCCAACCATAAGTGCTCAAGTGGACACAACAGAAAATACACTGTTGGATGTTGCTTTTAATTTTCAACAATAAAGAAGTTTAAACCATCAGATGACCCAAAGACGCTTCCAGAGAGGTTCTGAGACATCTCAAGGACCCATGACACCTGTGTGCTCACACCACACTTGGCTGGGCTGAAAAGCTCCAAAAGAAAAGTTCCCCTGCTGTGGAAAAACACAACCGGCTCAGGTGCCCAAGAGCTCAAGTCTGCAACATCAACAGTGTCCAGCTCCGGAAGGACACAAGTCAGAACGTCAGTAAGCTGAGCCTTTAACACACCTCAGTTCTGTACTTACTGTTTAACTTAAGTACTTCAGCAACAGACGGTTCCAGGATAACAGCCTGGTGTAGAACGTAAGTGTCTACAGATGCAAGGGAATGCGCAGCCCTGTCAACTGAGGGTATCCTTGAGGTATGTTAACAATCTGTTTCCACTCACATCAAGATTTAAAACAAACTTTACAGGTACAGATGAGGATCCTCATTCATCGCCTGCACGAGTCCTTTCTGCCAATGGTATTTCAAAATGCTTCCAAGCGTGATCATAAGACAGAAGCCTATTGGTTTGTCTGGGTGAATAACCTAAATTTTGCTTAATGCTTCCTGAAGAGTCCGATGAAAAGTTTGTTTAACTGAGGAACTGCAATGAGGATAAACAACAAAAACCTCAGGCGAGACTCAGTCCTGGACTTTGGGTAGTCTAATGCAAGATGCAAAGATACCAACGAGAGCTTACAGCCTGACTCACAAAATACAACCCTCCCTTTTCCAGAGCCAGGAAACCTGTGATTAGCAGCATTGAAAGCTCTCTCTAAAAAATATATTTAGGTCACAGAAAACACTTGAACATCCTCAAAGACGGTACAAAACTAAGTACAATGTTGAACTAAGACAATCACAGGTGGAACAAGAAGTATCAAACACAAATTATTGCGAGGCTGTGAGCAGGCCTGATAGGGAATCGCTAAATTACTACTGTTGAGGAAGAAAAGAAGGAAAGATTGTTAGAATTGTTAGAATAGCAGAATTCCACCTGGCTCCCAATTTGCTGCTTTTCGCAAGCAGACCTCAAAGCACTTTCTGAGGAAAGGCAGTATCAACAGTGGGGTTTATTGCACCTCAGTCTCCCAGGACAATCACAAAAGTCGCAGCTCTCTGGCCCCACACAGTTGGAACAGGTCTGAACACCTAGTGCTCCTCCAGCAAGGCCTCTGCTAGAGTATACAGCTCCAAACAGTGAAGGAAGAGTTTTAACCCACGCTGAGGATGAAGGGAGCACAGCCTTCGGCAATACACAAGACTTGGCTTTCAAGCCAAGACTCGGCTTTTTTCACAGCAGAAAGAAACATGAACAAACCCACCAGGTACTGCTGTCTGCACGGCCTACCCAGCGAAACCGCAGTGAGGAGATGAGAAAACAGCAGAGTCCCACAGCACGCAGGGCCTGACCCAAACCACCAGCACCCTGACGTCCCCACCCACGGATCAATCCAAGCTATGGCAGAAAAGCTGGAAAAGGAAGTAATGACCTAAAAAATACAATTCAGTCCCGTACAGAGGATGAATATGAATAAGATTTTTGAAGCCTGACCAGGGATCTACACTTCATTTGGTCTGACATGGTGCGCAGGTCTCCAGCAGGATCCGGCCTCCGGTAACCAGATGTCTCCAGCAGCAGCTTCAGGAGGTTTCTGCGAACGCAGGCTGCCTGTGCAGTGCCTGGAGGATTTATAAGAAAACTGTCTGGAACCAGGACTTCACTGATGGGAGCAACAGAAAGTGTAGGACAATATGGACAACTTCTGTTCTGCTGAGCCCAAGGCTTTACTGTCAAGCTCATGCTTTGAGACACAGCCTGCAGCCTTTGTTCTGGCAGCAATTAATTGGCTTAGTCACCATTTTTTTCCTGCTGTCACTGACCTATGTCAGTAAGTAAATAACATGGGGTTTTTGATCAGACAAAGAGTGAGGGGGTGGAAGCTGCTCAAAGAACAGAAAACAATCATAAATGAACCTCTGATCTTAGAGGCTGTTATAAATCAAGACGGGGAGCAGCAGAGAAGGTGCTAGGAAACCCACTGGTGATTGAACAAGGGTTTTTTCACTCAGTGCCAAAATTCAAAGCCCACTGGAAGGTCAGGAACAAAACAGCCTTCTCTAGGACTGTGACAGTGTGCCCAGTTACCCAGCTGAGTCTCTTTGTTATTCCAGTTCAAGATACTGCATTAATGTACCTACATTATCACAGACCAGACCTGAGACTCCACTATCCCCATCTTAGTCCAAATCTAGAGCATGTGCTATTATTCTCGATCCAGAACCTCTCCATACACAATTCTGGTCTATTCTGCCCCACCCTGACATACCTTCTCCCACTGCTTGGGCTCTGCCAGCAGCCCTTCCTTCCCACCACCCCCCCACCCCGGGGATGGGAAGCTGCACAGACCATAGAAGCTGCCAAGGAAGATGAGCAGGCATGCACCGCAGGTACAACGTCCTTGGGGCAAGCGCTATCTGCACACCTCAGCAGGATCCTGTTCCGTGATTAAACACATCTGATCTTGTCACAGTGAGAGATATCAACTTGAAACACAACAATACAATGATTAAAATTCAGATGTGGTGCAAGTCCCAGTGGTTTGGGGGCGATGAATGTCACACAAGGGGTGTTTTGGAGGGATGAAGTAACTTATTTTCATGTATCTGTACAATTAAAATTTCCTTAAGTAGCAACAAAAGCTAAACTAACAAAACCATAGTTGAGTATGCGTGTATTTAACTAGACCACATTGTTTTTTTCCCTCTAGGTTATTTCCAGACTCACTTACACAGCCCTTCAAAAAGGCCTGCTGAAGACATCAATCAAGCTTCCTAATGCAGAATGACTGATTTCTCTGGCCACCAAGAATACATTTATATCTCAAGAGCTGAATAAATCCAACAGAGGGAAGCTACCGTTCATTTATTTGCCAACAAGTTCTTTTGCCATTTTGCCTTTTGCTCCTCTGCTAAAATGCGAACTCCCATGAACCGCAGAATGATCCCCTGACGGACACAGCAGCCAATTCCTATCACATCGAAGAGTCCACCCAGCAACTTGCACCATCAACAGCAATTTCAGCCGTGGATTTAGGTGCTGTTCACTGTGAGCGTGGGATCAAGTGTCTGGTCCATGATGGAGCTGCGAGAAGGCTGGTAGGAATGTCTATGCACTGCTGTCTCCTGCAGATCTGGCACAGCAATACAAATGTTTTGGCAACGTGAATTTTTAATTGCCGTCTTCCCTAACTCCCTTTCACTGTTTAACCTCAATAGAGGGTTGAGGTGCCCGGGAGGCGTTTGGAGAAATGGTGCATGCGCTCTAGCAGATGAAGCACGATGCAGGGTCACACACCTAGATGTTCCTCTAGTTCCGTGGCAGCTGCCGAGAGCGGCGGAGCGGCTGTGAGCCAGGGAGCTGCCTTGCAGGTAGACAGGGCCGAGCCGTGAGTCACTGAAGCTGCCCAGCATGGAAGAGGAGCAGTGAGCTACTGAAGGAACTAAGATCCTATTACAATGAGAAGTTCTGCTTTTTTTCTTCCTGTTCAATTGCTCAGCAACAAGTGGAGCACGGAAGAGATGATCACTCTCTTCCCAAGGACAGGGCAGGGAAGATTTGGGAAAGAAGTACTGACAGATTCCCTATTTTGGGCCTCGTTTTAAAGAGAAAGGCAGTTTTAATGCAAACACACTATGCCACTTGTCCCTACCATATAAGATTTTGACCTATTGGCTAATTTCTGTTAAATGTCAGAGTTGGAGATTTCAAATTCACATAAGGTTCATTAAAATGGGCGCTAGATAGAAGAGGAACACATGTCTGCAGCAGCACTGAGGGAAGGACCGTAATGCAAGCACAAACCTTACTATACAGCAAAGAATCTATAAGGGGCATGTCCTGACCACAGGAAACCTCAGAGCTTACACCGTGCTAGACTCCAGAGAGTCTCGCTGCAAGAGAAAGTGAGAGGAAACCAGCTTTACCAGTTTGGCTGCTCATTTTCACCAGAGAAGTGCAGTCTGGACATGCTTTGCGAGGCAGAGTCCTGGTTGTTTTAGAAATCCCACATAAAGCCGTGGTGTTTCTTTAGATCAGTTGCCTAAAGGGGCTGGAGAACCCAGTAGTGAGCGTCTGCGGCCAAGGGAAGAGCACATGGTCTGCTGTGCTGGTGGGAGAGTGTTCCAGTGCCTGAGCTGGGGACACAAATACTTTAATGCCACCACCCCAGATGGGAACCAGACCTGACCCAAACACAGCAGCCTACACACAGGCACTGGGGTGTCCATGTAAGAAACAGGGTCTGTCCCCATGTCTCCCTGGGGAGATTGTCATGACCAAGGGGCATCTCTGGCAAAGGACAGAGTTGAGCCAACCCTCCTGCCCTGCCAGGTCACAGCAGGCCCTGCTTCCCTCCTGGAGGTCCTCAGTCATTTTGGAAGAAGCTTTCCTCTGCCAAAGAAGCAGGGGCACCCAACGCTAGCTCTGTGATTTTGGAGTGGAGAAGGCAAAGCTGAGTATGAGTTTTTGAAGGCTGAGGACTGGCAAACTTTCATTAAAGCAGTCTAAAAAGTTTTCGGTTACCTCAGCATCTGCCTGTATAAATATAACATTTCTCTCAAAGTCAACAGTGGTCTGTTTTTATCTTCGCCATCCTTTGATGTCTTTGCCCAGAGGGCTGGAAATGCCACTTAGCAACATCACCACAAAAGCAGAGGTAGCAGGATCTTCTGCATCAATAGCTGATGACTCAGGAATGCAATATAACCCAGCCTTCACTTTTGGCTGTTCCTGTTACCTGGATTCTCACCACACTGCAGAACCTGCGCAGAACGCTTAGTATCTTCTCCTTGGAAATGGCCATCTGTGTGCCCTGAGTTAATTTCAGGTTTCAGCATTGTGTATTAGCTGTAAGCCCCAAGCAAACACGGGTTGAGGAGAACCTCCCAGAAACGAGGCTGGGGGAAGGTATGTTTTAGCCATTGATGTAAGGGGAAAATCTACTCAGAACTGTTTTTGCCTCACTGACAGCAGCACTTTTCCACAGTTACTTGCCAGCCAGCTGACTTCCAAACTAAAAGCCAGCGGCCAGACTTTCAGAGGTAGGCAGGGCTGCTAACAGTGCAGACTGTGAGGTTTCCAAAGCGTCCGCCCCTTCAAGAGAAATGGAAAAGGAGTCAGGCACTTCCACACCTCTGAAAACCCACGTAAGTCACCACATCTCAAAGTGTCTGTGTACTAAACCCCTTTGCACACGCAGTGCCTACTCTCACCCTGCAAGCGAGGGGAACTTCAGCTCCCCACCCAAGGGGCGGCTGTACCATAGGGTCTGTTTCCCAGTCAGATGAGAAAGGACTTCACTAGGAGCTGCTATCATTTCTAGACCCAGTGAATCACCGAGCTCTGGCAGTAGGCTGGGGGAAACCCCATTTAAGCAATCCTTGCTGTCACAAAAGTTAAATAAGTTAGATAAACTCGCAGCAAACCAGAGATCATTCATGCTGAGTTAATCTGGCTAAGGCACAGCTCCAGCTCTCTTCCAGGCTGGTAGGAGGCTGAAGACACAACAAGTGAGATCAAAATGAGCTCGTGGTGCCAAACGCTTTCATGCTACACATGGAACAGAATGTCATCCTGCACTCATTTGTGCTGTGGCTCCTTATTCATTCCTCTGCATCGGTTTCAGATATACTCAAGCTGCAGATCTTTAAATGGACACGCTAAATATAAGCTAAGGAACTGACTGACAGTTTTATTTTTGTCTTTTATTTAAAGACATGACTGAATCTAGTATTGCTCGTTTTGTCTCAACGCCTGCATTCGTCACGGGAAATTCCACTCCACAGCAGGTAGGAGAGGTAAGGGAAATTCCACTCTTCTTCCTAAGAAAAGTTACTTCTGTCTTGGATAAACACCGTTTACATCCTCCTATATAAATTCACATCTGCATCACTACACATAAATGTAGCAGTCACACCGATGCATACAGAAATGATTTATAATTTTCCTCTGTTTTCACCAGTCTAACAGTCTCCGTATCCAGTCAGCCCTTAGAAACCCAGAAAACCCCACTCCCAGGAAAGCGCACTCTCCTCCGAACCACTCACGGGCAGCAGTGCAAACTGAAGCCTGCAGGAACCACTTGTGTGATGGTGAGGAATCAGCCAATCAGCCTTGCCAGCTTATCTTGTTATTCCACTGGATTCAGGGAAGACAAAACCTACGCAGCTATAGCAAAGAGTCTTTCTGAGCCATTTGTATAGAAAAACACCACAATGACAGGAGTGCTCAGCAGAGACAAGGAAACTCAAAGGAACAGCAGGAAATGTTTTCACTTCAGAAGCAGTACGCTTCACCCCACGTATCACACAGGTGCTACAAGCCTCATCAGCTTGGTCCACACAGGCCAGCACCTACTTCTGACACCTGACGCAACAAAGCAGATTTATGTTGGGTTTCATTTAGAGCGGCTTTATCTTTCACGCTGTGTACCTCAAAGACAAAAACAGTCTCCCAGCACAGTTTCACAAACGCCAGCCCTCCAAAGATGGATTTTGAGGGCCAAAAGGAGACATTGTCCTGGCTGATCTTCGTCCTAGCAAACACCACAGATTTTGACATCAAGTCCAAAACTTGCATATAAAGCATAACCTCAAGTGTGGGAAAACAACAGCGCATACAGGTGCTGAGTTCTCTGGAACAAAGTCCTGTGGTTTTAGTGAAGAAAAGAAAGCAAAAAAAAAGACTTTTCCATTTTAAGATGCTTTATTGTGTGTGAGAGCTCTTGTTCTCAAGAGGCGAATGCGACGGGCAGTCTCGTTCCCTTGGGAAAAGGCCAGCTCCTCTACTCTAAGAAAAAGTCCCTGCAAAATAAGAATGCAGCACTCGCTCCTGCATTCCTCCCCAGCTTTATGTCTATGATTGAAAAGGCTTTTTTCCTTCAAGCACAGGAGCGCACAAATTACCACCTTCAATTTCTGCCTAGATAAAATGAACATGTCCGAGAAAGACGGAGTGAAAACTGAAACCGCCACAGGAGTGGAAATGCGTATGTGAGTGCACACGGCTGTTTGAACTGCCAGGATGAGCCGGGATCTTCACCTGCAAGTAACAGGGAAGACATCAAACGGAAGTGACAGCCCTGGGACTGGGGGCTCTTCGGTGCAGCTTATGGTTTCAACATGAGTTCACTGCAGTATTTTGGGCTGGCTGCTGAAAATCCTCTTCCGTACATTTTGAGAGTAGAAAAACAGTGCATCACGCTCCCAGGTACCCTCTGAGCTTACCAGCTGTGGTGAAGCACTGTATTTCATAGGCAAGTCTTTCACTCAGCATCGGTAGAGGAGTCACTTTATTTTATTTTGCATAGGACAGCTCAGCAGACGTGTTAAAACACTAAAATCATGGAGAAAAGCCTGAAAATATAAAATGTATGCAATTGTAGGTAACACATCACGGCTTCTGCTACTACTACTACATCTTGGGTAGGGTTTATGACAACCTATCTGTTCAAGATTTCAATTCAGCTCTCATGAAGTTTGCAATCATCCTTAAAATTCATTAAAATAAAGAACACTGAAGTACCAAGGCACGTGGAAGTGGTAAGGAGAGAAGTACTCAGCAGTGGGCATGTAAGAGCTCACGTGCATGCTCTAAGTGCTCATATACCTCATGATGCAACTTCTTTACGTTCATCTGTCATTTTACTGGGAATTGTAGAATACTTCATTTCAAAACATAAGCAGTTGCCAATGCATATTAATGAATATTAGTGCTGACAGCATGCTGCCATACTGTCAAAATGGGGAGCTGCGCAACTTGCTGATTCTCATCATTCTGAAGCACAGGGGTAGGTGGGTTTGCACACATATTATTCAGCTGCCCAAGGAGAAAGAACAAACAACCCATCGTGTCCACCTGAGAAAGAAAAAAAACAACCTGCTGTGGCAAAGATAAATCAGTTTTTAGTAATGCTGCCGGGGACACTGTTGATGACAAATGCTGAATTCTGCCTTGCCTGTGTGGGGTGGAAAGATTAAACGTGCTCTGCCATTTAATAAACTTTACACTAAGCTCTCTTTTCTCCGCATCGTTCCCTTATCAAAAGAATGAAGCAACTTATCAGATATTTCCAGGCATGCTTCAGATATTACCAACTTAAATTATATCAGCTGCCTTTCTGCTACAAACAAGAAATAAAAGGTGAGAGACAGGTCAGAAGCCCACAGTTTGGACCAAGTATGTCACCAACTCCTTTTATTACAAAACCAAAGGCAAGATTACACGTAAAGGGTCGTATTTTAGCCATTAGACAATTTCAACAGGCATGGAGACAAGAGAAGCAAAGCCTTGGTGTATTATTAAACAAGAACCAAGCACAAAGAAATCCAGTTTATCACAGAGACCGCTGGCACCTTATTGTCCCTGTGTGTCCAGACAGTCTCCATCTTGTACCAACAACTCAGAAATTGCTGACACGCTGGCATAAAAGCGAGGATCAGAGAAAGCAATGCTCTCCACACCACTTCCACCAAACTGCAGCAATTTGTTGTTGTGTCATGCTACCAAATCCACATGGCTTTTTTATTGTCAAATCTTAGGACCTGGTTGCTGATCTATCTAGAAATAGATTAACTTTTCGTGTAATCACATGCCATTTAAAAAGCAAAGCCCTTTTTAAATGAAGCAGCTAAGCTAGACTGCACAGGTGTGGGGAAAGGTCCTGAAACACGACTCAAACAGGATGCCAAATTATGTGTGTATGTAGAGATGTGATGCACTTTGAATGCTGCAGGTTGATATTAGCATAAATTCCCCGGTTCCCAGGCAGAAATCGGAATATCAGTCACCAAAAAAAAAAAACAAAAACAAACAATCAAAACCCAAACAATAATTAAAAAAAAGGCATATAACTGGACCAATATTTAGGAAGCATCCAAAACTACAAACTGGAGTTAAAGGTCAACTACAGAGGAACAGTATCATTGGTATACCCAAAACACTCATCTTCCATCAGAAATTGCTTCTTGTTTATATTCCACAGGAATGAAGTTTGCAGCTGAACAGCCCTAATTCTCATCTCACACCAAAGAGCAAGGAGAGGAGGGAGCAAACACCAACACGTCCCCACAGAACAACTAACGTACTCCCTGTGCCCAACCACGTCTATGGCACTGCTTTTATCATTTCCCACGTAATTCCTGGTGTGAGTGTTCAATTAGCAGCGGAGATCTGGAAAACTGCTTGAAGATATCTCTTCCTCCTAAACAACCTGAAGATCTTTGAAGAGAGAGGCTATACTGATGGAAGCAACAGATCGACATGAACCCAAATATTTCCTTTGGTAAGGAAGTTTGATGTCCAGACCGATGCACAGCTTTCCTGGCAGCCCCGCCTTGGCAGTATTTGGCACTGTGCTGGCACACACGACAGTCCCAGCAGGGCAATATCAGGGCAGCCCCAGTATAAGGGGTTTTGCTCCTTTTTGTGCATACATTTTCTTCGATGCAACAGTGAGAAAGCTTCACTCTCCTGCAAGACTAACCGCCCCACTCCTGGTTAACACCAGTTTTTTGCAGATATGTGCTCCAGTTTAACTCCTCTCTCTGCCCTGCTTAATTTCTTGCTATTTATTCATGTTCCTCTGCCAGGTAAACTCAGGGCAGCATTGTCAACCTCACTGCCTAGAGGCAGGCACCTACATCTGCTTGCCAGTCCTTCAGCAACTTCCGAAGGGCTGAGCTACCAGAAATTCCTGTTGCCATCGGCTGGAGCTGCGGTGGCTCAGCACCTCTGCAGGGAACAACCTGCTCAATGTTTCAGTGCAGGTGGGGCAATTTGAACACTGCCACGTGAAAATGTTGTTCCTGATTTTAAACATTCCAGTAAGCAAAGGCGAACTTACGTTTACGAAAGAACGGCCGTTGCAAAAGCAGCCGTGGGTGGCCAGGGATCCCCTTGGTTATCAATGTTCTCAAATAACTCTGCACACAGAACAGATGAACAACCTCACCGTGTTCGCGCTCCTGGCCTCACAAGGCTTGCTAGAAGCAGGATTTAGCTGCAGCACTGCTCTGCACAGCGCAATAGATCCCCCCAGAACGGATGCTCTCACTTTACAGAGAATAAGGCTGCCTAACAAGCCTCCCCCTCCGCCCCAATTACCTCTGAGTATTTCATTCAGTCTTTTTCAACATCTCAGACGTGGAAATCAAGCTATACTTACTAAGTAAGCAGAAAACATCAATGTACAGCATAACTCCCCCCAATTTCCTCTCTGCTCTGCACAGACTCAGAAGCCAGTTTTGCTTGTGTGCTTACAGCAGCATCCTCAAACAAAACACATTCATAAAAATCAACCTTACTCTGTAACTGCAGCTAGTGACACACAACATCTGGATCTTCTGAGGTGACAAGAATCTGCAGAGTCTCTCTATATTTCAGTAGCAACCTCAAGTCTAAAATACAATGTATTTACATGGTCATCAGAAACGTAATATCTTGATTTCTGAACTGTCCTTGATGCACTTACCCTTAACAAGACTCAAGGAAAGAAATTTTTTCCCCCACATTCTACAGATCAAGTTTGAGAATTCAAAGCTGCCTGCACTATCATTCTAGGTTTCTTGTGTGATCTTCAGCCAGCTTCTTTGCTCTGTGAGCTCTCTTTCACATCTACTTCAGAAAAAAGAGTTTGAGAAGGACTGGCATTACAACACTTTCCCAAAAAGCCCAGAAGCTCTGGTGCAAACTGAGTAGGCTGAGCCCTTTCAGGGATGGAGTCAGAGCTGAGCACAATCACTAGAAAGTAATTAGAAGACACTGAAGTTTGACTAAAAGAAAAGGCAGGGAGACCCCACTACAGAGCAGCACATGAGTACTGCTAGGCTCAGCCCAGGTTAACAGCCCCTATCAGCCTGGTTTTTCAAAGTCAAGAATTGCAAGGGTGCCAGACAAACAAGGAGACCAGCAGGAGAGCTGGTCAGTGAGTCCAGCAAAAAAATCTTTATAACAGATCGAAAGTCCAACTTAAGCAAAAACCTAGTGTGGTAATCCAGCAACCCTTCCCCAGCCCGCCACTCAGAGTGCGGAGCAGAACCAAACCACTCCCCACGTCCATCCTTCTGCTCTCCCCACCTGCAAGGGAACAGAGTGAAAACTGAGTACCTGAACCCCATTAGCGAAATAACTCAAAGCAAGAGCTACTGCCCAGATCTCTGTAACCAGGCACTTGCCCACATGCTCACCTTTCACAGCTAAAAATCACTCGTTGTCGTGGTTTAACTCCAGCCAGCAACTAAGTACCACGCAGCTGCTCGGTCACCCTTCCTCCCGCAAGTGGGATGGGGGAGAGAATTGGAAAGAAAGGAAAACTCGTGGGTTGAGATAAAGACAGTTTACTAGGACAGCAATGGAAGAGATAATAATAAATAATAATAATAATAATAAATACCAATAATTATGATAATAATTTAAAAGCATAATTATAACAGAATATACAAAACTATGCACAATGTCTCACCGCCTGACAACCTGGTGACTGATACAGCCCGTCCCAAGCAGCAATCCTGGAACAGAACTGAGAGCAATCTCTGAACAATCCCGAGCAGCGATCCCGGAACAGCGATTCCTGAGCAGTGATCTCGGAACCGCAATTTTCAGATAGACAGAGAAAGGGACAGCTGTTCCCTGGCCAACTCCCATTTATGTACTGAGCATGACACCTCTGGTATGGAATACTTCCTTTGGCCAGTTTGGGTCAACTGTACTGGATACAGCCCTCCCAGCTTCCTGCACCTGCACATTAGCAAAACTTGTGAAGTTGGAAAGTCCTTGATCTCTTAGCAACAACTGATAACATCAGTGCATTATCAGCATCCTTCACGTACCAAATCCCACACTAAACCCAAACCACAGCAGCTACTGGGAAGAAAATTAACTCCATCCCAGCTGAAACCAGGACACTGGTTTAAGGAATAACACTGCGAAAGCATCAAAATCCAGACTAGGCACTATCATGCATAGAAAAAAAAAAAAAGTTCATGTGTTTCCATGGGGATAGCGGTGGTTACATATTTGGCAGCAGTAAGACAAGGCAGTATGCACGATTAGCACAGCGATTTCCTGGACGGCAGAACCGCCACAACACCAAAAAGCTGGGAGAGTCGCAAAATGACAGACGGCAGATTTCCATTCAGGCTTTAGTGTCAAGGCAGCAGGTTCTGCACAGCAGGAGCTGGTGGAGAAGGTTCTTGCTGTCTTGAGATCAGAGAAGTGATGCCTTAACTCCTCCCCGGATTTGCTTGTTACAGAAATCCCAGCGCTTCCTGCATCTAAAGACGTGCAAGTCCCATGACTCCTCCCTCCCAGTTTCGGAGTGCCGGAGCGCACCATCAGATCTCACAGCTCACACGTGGGAAGAACAGGGAAAACTGGGGACACATGGTGTAGGGTCTTGTGGCAGACAGGGACAAACACATGGGATGGTGCGGGAAGGGGGATACAGCAGGGGACCACGCGCTCTCTGCAAAGCACCGGTTTTCTGCCCAGCGCCAGCACCAAGCTGTGGGCAGACGCCAGGTCAAGCTGACACCTGCATGGCCAGCGGGCAAGCTCCCCATCTGGGAACCACGCAATATAGAGCTGAAAAAGCCCTAAAGGGAGACAAAGCAAGAGAGTTTCCTGCTGCCCATACGGCCTGACAGGGCTGGAGCGCAGCGCTGCAGGGCAGCACGCACCTCCCAGCACCAGCCCAGTGCTGCAGGAGCATCCTCAGAGCAGCCAGTAAGACCTTCTTGACTGTATTAGACCTCTAGTGTCTTCTCATGCTCAAAAACAGAATAAGGCAAAGGACTGCAGCAAAATTAACAGAAATGTAAAACTTCTCTACCAACTGAAATACTTGGAGGCCACTTCCATATGTGTTTATGGCTTTTGCACCCTAACCAGCACGGAGCAGAGATGAGGGGTTGGTTCCTCACCCAGCTGCACTTTTGTGCCAATTCCTTTCTGAAAGCAAACAAGCCATTTACAGGCAGCCCAAATGCACACAGACAGGCAGCAAAAGCAAGCAGTTATAGAGGGCTTGATACAATTAAACTCCCCAATGAATTTCAATTATATTCCTTCAACAGCTTAATAAATGGCAAGCCTGAACTACTGGCAAAAACAAAGTCATTTGACTGGTCACTGCAGTGCATTTCTATGGCTGATGTAATTATACCCCTGTGGCAAAGCCGCAGCATTTGAAGTCCTGTTTAAAGAAAGGGAAAATATTAAAAAACAACCAATTACTCTATGCCGGCCCAAAGATTTCGGTACAAAGCTCTACACTGGCAAACAGCCTGCAATCACCAGAGCAAGGGATAATTTGTGTCTAACGCTGCCAGGGAAAAACGGGGCTCTGAAGATCGACACCTCGAACGCCCACACGGGAACGGTGCGGCATCTGGCATCGCTCACCGGGCCTTCCAGCAGCCTGTTTCACATTACTGCCTGATACTTAGAAATTCAGGACGTGCATCATCTACAAACGTATTTTACAAATAGATTTTCACATCTCCCTGAAGCAAACAGGTGTAAATTGGCATTAACTTCATCGCTTTCATCTTCACACATGGAAGCAGGGGTAAAACCAACTTCCAGAGCCCAGATCAGAGCCAAGTTTAATACTGATCTAGCTGCCGTGTCCGTGCTCAGCTCAGACATCCCACCCTTCACTCCCACATCTGCTCCATCCAGAGTGTAACGCTCCTGTCATGCCTCTGCACTCCTGCTACTGGAAATGGAAATTGGAAGCAGCTATCAAGCAAATTCAAAAGCTCCTGAATTAGGACAGTGACCCTTGAAAATGGAGTCATGAGAGCATGGATCTGCTTTAAAAAATAAAGCAGGCTTCACTGCAGAATCAGAAGAGCAGCAAATCATTAAATGAACTCTGAAATGTATCGTTTAATGCCCAAAAGATCGTTTCATCACTCAATCTACATCACTTTTAGTGCCAGTATCACACTAGAGCTGGGCTCCAGGGGATGAAGGACTCTGGACAAGAAATGTGTCCAGGAACATTTTCTGACACTGCCCCAGACCGGGCATCTAGAAGGAAGGGTGGTGTGAAACCAGCACATCCAGAAATCCTCAGAAACAGATGTGGGAAAACAATGAAACACAGACTGACACACAACAGGCGATCCAGGATCCAGGACCAGGAATCAGGATGGTATCATTTACCCAAAAACTGTTCACTTTGGGGAGCTTTTCACTACGGCAGATCCCATTCCTCAGAGAAGCCTCTTCCACAAATTCTCAGTCATTTCTCAGGTAGTTCTTGCTACAGAAATCAGGAAAATACTTTAAAAAAAATTTTTAGGAGTATTTTTAGGGGGCTAGCTAGTGGGTAACTCCAAACAACCTTTGGCCAACTGAAGGCAACGGCTGCACAGCTCTACCCCAGCGGCAACGGCTCCTTGCTGACACGCAGCCAAGGCACAAGGCGGCTGTCAGCTGCAGCGCCGTCACTCACCACTTTCCTTCCCAGACTACAGCTGCTGAGTACTAAATATCAGCATAATTAGAAAGAAGGGGAAAACACACAAACAAATCTAACCGACCAGGCGACAACAGCAGCACTGGAGAACCCCGTCCTGAAGTCAGCTGCGTTTGGGCTTGCTGGGATGCCCTACGGCTGTGCCGGGGGATGACAGCCTGGGAAAATGGGAGATGTGTCCCTCGTGTCCCCTGTACAAAGCTGTGAGTGTACCACCATCCATCTCCTCACCTAGGCAGACACAGCAGGAGAGGGTGAAGACAGGAGGACACGTATCCTGCTTTGCAGGTAGGAGAAGGAGACAGAGAAATTAAGGCCAGAAATGCCAACGCTTGCCAACACTCGAGAAGGTTTTTGCTGCCCCAAGGTGGGCTGTTGCTCTTGAAACCTGTGAAGCAGCCACAGTGGCAGTACCAAAACTGAACAGCGGAGCCCAAGTCCCAGCTCACAGACTAACCCAAGCCCTCCCTTTACAGCCTACAGAAGCACTTGCAAGTCCCTGTTTGCAGCCCAAGGACGACGCCCAGCTCCTGCCAGCACCAACTGTGTTTCCATTCAGCCAGGACACGCTTCTTGCGCCAAGAAGGCTGCAGAGACACCTCCAGTCCCTCACAGATTTGTTTCTACTAAGGACATCTACTGTTGTGGAAGGAAAAACGAAGAAAACAGGGAGACAGTGTGAGACAAAGTTCCCATCCCAGGGAAAACCACAAGTTTCTCACTTTCTGCTGGTGGCACAGGTCTTGGGGAGCAGCCGTGGAGGCTGCCACCGGGAGCAGAGGGGACGCAGCACTCCAGGCTACGCCAGGGACCCTGCCTGCTGCGCTGGAAGGAAACACAGGCAAGATCCACAGGGATCTCCGGGCTGCCTCTCCACCTCCAAATCAGTATTTAAAGTTACAACGGGAGAAAATGGCTACTTGTTGGTACAAAATTATTTAGTTACGACAATAAATCCCAGCTGAGCCTTAGAGGAGACACAGAAGGAGAGCAATTTTTCCTACCTGTGTAGTGAATGAACTGTGTAATTCTACGCTCCCCCCCATAGATGTGTTGTTACACAGTCAAGCAGTGCAGCTAGAGCGCAGAGATTATGGCTCAAACACAGTATTTGTATTTATTGGTGCACTTCCAGAAGTTGCACTCTAACACACGCTGATAGGGACACCATGAACTATTCCGTGATCCCATGGACGCGGACAGCTTCCCCCCCGCACAACCTGCAGGCCTTGCACTGCACAGATCAGATGGCCACACGCTGCTTTGAAGCTTTGGCATTACGCATTTCTAGAAATACGCGCTGACCGCCACAGCCTGCTTGGGCTGGAAGCCGGAGAACATAACACCATAGCAAAGGGAAGTGATCATCTCTTAAAACGATCGAGCTGCCACTCATTCATTTCGAGCACATACTAGAAGAGACTTCCAGCTATCATCTGCGGTGCATCTGTCCGCTTGCACTTACCACCGCCCCACTGCCCCCCAGTAACACATACAACTGCACGGTAACCCGAGTTTTCTTGCAACCTGATCTATAAAAAGCAGCTGGCTTCCCTTCCCTGTCCCAACACTACCTTGGGCTTCCTGATACTCTTGGAAACCTAACAGGGTTTTTATTGAGCAAGCTGGCATTGGGTAACTATAAACACGAATTCTCACCATACCTCTCTAAATATTACTTACAAGGTCAACATGTCTCATCTACCCTTCACCCTGCCCTCCAAAACAAACAACAAACAAGTTTTCTTTAGCCCCTTTTGAGTTTTTGGAAGCTAGCTACCAAGTGTAAAATTAAGATACCACCCAGTTGTATACGCTGCTTAAATACCCTTGGCTGACACGGAGGGAGAGCAGTCCCATTCAGGGGTACCTGCATGCAGCTTCAGTAAACAAGGGTAAAATTCCCACTTGCAATCAAAACGGGAGCAGACCAACATGGCAAATGATTGTCCACAGACAGATCGCTATCCCTCCTCCCCTGACATGTTGCTTGTAAACTAGACAATTGAGGGCACCCGTTTTAGAAATCCCGTATCACCCACCACCTTCACTTCAGCCGTTCTCACCGGGTCTGTAGCGACGCAGGGGCAGCAGGAACGGTAGGGACATTTCAGTCCTATACCTTACTGCCATTGCACTGGGGACAGATGAAGAGCCAACAGGAACAAGAACAGAAGAAAAGGAGAGCACTGCAGCAAGCAGGAGATGGGGGTAGGATTAACCTAAAGCCAGCTCTGGGCTTTGGGAGTAACGAAGAAAGAGCAAGGTCTCAGTGCCAAGGTGCTCAGCTCTGCCCTAGACCTTCACGCTCTCTGCAGAACTGACCTCTCACTCTGAAGGGGAAGGAAAACCCACTGCAATGGTATAGCTTAGGTTAACATGTCCAGCCTCAGTTCCCTGGATTTTGCCACACTTCTGTCCACTACTGTGCAGTCTCTTTTTTTCCAGCACCTTCAAATCTCCTTGGATTAAGCCTCTCCACAGACAGTTTTACCCCATCTTCCACGCTCAGGCCAAGACCACGTGGAGAGTCATGGACCCTCCCTTAAAGTCCCCTAAAGCTATGTTTAGCTAAAAAACCCCTTACGATTCCTCCCCGCACTATAGGGTCACACGCACTCTTCATAAAATGACTGGTAATGAAAGGCCCACGACTTCTGTCTTTGGTCTGACACCCTCACACGGGACCATTACCCCATTTTGGGTACTGGCTCGCCGAATGGCCCAGGCCAGTCTCCTACGCCACGCCAGAACTGACAAGCCTGGCAGAAAGAGCCAGGCACAGGTTGTTCTGCAGTGGCTCTGACCCCCTCCCAAGCTCCTTGGTTGCCTTGTTTTAAGAAGCACAGAACTGCTTGTGCAATGTTGTTTTGGTGAAGAAATAGTTTATTATTTATGGCATCTTTTTTCAGGGAAATGTATATTCAGGCTTGAGTGTAACCTTAAAAGTAGGCTGAGGGTACATGAGGGAGCAAGAAGGAGCTGAGCTAATGACTCGCTCAGATTCAGCCTCTGCTTTCTGCACAGTTTATTGAGCACAACTCAGTTTCAGAGCACTTAACCCGTACATGTCATCTCCTCCCCACAGTCCACACACAAGTATTCTGGGATCCGTACGTGGCTATAATAGGAGGTAATTCATCAATAACCTCTCCTTCTCAGGTCCTCGAGGAGTATTTACCCAGCTCTCAGGCAAATGAGGCAAGACAGAGCATGTCTTGTTCCCAGAACCAGTCCCTCTCTATCAAGTGTTAGACACATTCGCTGAAAAACAAATTAGAGCAAGTTAAAACACTTCACTTAATTAAAAATAATCCTAACAGTATCACAAAGGTAAAAGTAATTCAGTGTTTTGGTTAAACACTGAAAACAGAACCAAAGTCTGTGAGATCACTCTGTGCATACTAAATAGTACTTTATTTTTAAAGCATACTAATGGAGCGAAGAGTGATTTGAAATGGCTTTTTAAATAACTGTAAATAACTATCAAAGCATCTGGACACAGGTACAGGTCATGATAGGAAGAGATTTTTTTTTCAGCATTAAAAATTGGCAAGAGACATCATCAATATTTTCAATTTCAATTTTCAAAACCAGAAAAATTCAAATTTCTTCCCTCCTCCAGGGTCTGTCTTTTCTCCAGCTTCACAAATAATACCCTAAGTAGATATTTGGCTCCTTGCAAGAGCATGACAAAACAAATCTACTGCCTTTTACAAAACACGGACAGACCACTGACAGGACACAGGGCTCCTCTGAACTCTAACGTGCAGTCTCCCCAGTGTCACAGAGGTGCTGGGCCACCTTCTCCCTCCAGCGAGCCCTCAGTTTCCCACTGAGGTCCGACCACGGACTGACAGCGACTGCTGCTGCTCTCCAACAGGCACTTCATGAGAAACCAATCTGTTGGGCACACTAACTTTGGGCTATGGAAAGCTAGAGGGGGAAAAAATACAAAAGAAAGAAAGAAGAAAAATATGGAAGGAAATTTGCAGCAAGCCTCCTTCATTTAAAGTTAAATGTGGTAGAATAAGCCGCCACCGTGCCTTTTTTAAACTTAATTGCTTTTTTCCCTCACGGTGCCGTCAAAGACAAAGCAACATACATCTTAACTTCTCCAGCACTATGCTTTAGTTCATACTTCCTTAGGAAAATACATCAGAAGTTATTTAAAAGAATGAAGAAGAGGAAAAAAACCAAAACCAACAAATAACTCCTTGGCATTCAGATAATAGGAATGCTCTAGGGAGATAAAAGCAAAACTTCAGTTTTTGCACTAATGTATGCCAGTTTAAGAAGGAAAGCCCATTGCTCTGGATAGCTTTTATTCATTCCATTTTTACTGTTACCATTTAATGCCAAAATACGTTTTTCCTGAAGAATTATGTCCTGGGATCACTAAAGCAAACACCATTTTCACCACTGAATGCAACGAAAGCAGGATCTAGGCCGCAGCACCAAGCGTATCCATGTCCAGTTATTTTGAGAACATAAATTAACACTGAAGCATCCATCTGGCATAACAGATTGTTTGGTGCACTTCGTCCCCCGCTAATTAATCGATTAGCCCTACTGGGTAATAAGAGAGTTTTCCGCCTGGTTCTCCAGTTTCGGAGGACAGGCTGGCTGATCGCAGACCTGACGAGTACGGGCTCACGCTGACATCAGGCCTGTTAAAGCCCTTTCAAGGAAACAACAGTAGGCAGGAAATTCCTTGGCCAAAATGTAGCACATAAATGTATATAAAATGGTTAAGTTTAAAAACTGTCATTTTGTGAAAGGTTTGCAGGTGTCAAAGCTCTTCTGACTTAACAACGTGGAGAAAAAGAAAAACTGTAAGATTTCCTACAACCCCCCCCAAAACCAGCATCGGGATCACAGTAAAGGCTGAACACACTGATTTCCAGATCGCCCGGTGGAGCCTCAGGTCAATCACCTGGCAGCAGAGACCTGACCCACTCGAGGCAGGAATGGGGAACTGCAACCTTTTCCCCAGCCCCAGCCCTCTTCTGCTGCAGCAATGCTTGAGGGAACTTCTCAACGCCTTCTGCTTGTACAGTCCACCCTTGTTCCCAAATACAAGCTCATGAGAGTGACATTCCCCACTTGGGACGGAGCCAGGCAGCAGAGGATCATGCTGCAAGCGCAGAGCTATCTCCACAGGATGAGGAAGGTCATTGCTGTGTTAACCGCGCTCCTCACCCGAGCCACCACCTCGAGCTGTAAGAAAGCTTGCTGAAAGCTGGAAATAGACTTCCATCACTCTGAAAACAGAGGATTTGCTACCTGCATCTCCACATGCAACACGCTGGTAGGGAACTGTCCGTATAGCTTATGCAGCAAGAAAAAAAACACAAGTTAGGCTCTGTTTAAGCACACTTGCCAGTGCATTTCCTGTAGTTTTGCTGGATTCAACCACTGCTAGCTGTTTATCTGCAGTTTTTTCCAACTTGTGCTGCTGAAGGAGCAGCCCCAGCCCTGGGAAGCCACGGGAGAGCAGAACACGGCTCTGCCGCCCTGACTCACCAAGTGCATGTATCTGCCTGCGCCCGCAGCGCTGCCCGGGCCCAAAGGAGCCTTTCAAACAAACCCAGCACGTCAAAAGTGCCTGTGTCAGGAGCCGAGGGCTTAAATCACTTGAGATATTAACAACATGAAAATTGTTGCACATGAAAATGCTCTTTAAGCTCCTTTTTGTAGTTCAGTTCAGCAAGGTAAAGGGCAACGATGATTTTATTCCTCTGTCTGAACTGGCCTGTTTGCATAAGCTAACAAGGGAAAACTCAGAACAAGCTTGAGGAATAAATTTTTTTCCTCAAAATCTGCCCACGTCATAAAAATATTCCAAATACACTTTCTGGGAAATATGACTTTCTTGGAAACTGCCTTTCCAAATTACATTTATCTCCTCATCAACACTGCATGCTAAGACAGGTCTGAGTGATCTCCGTCAGCACCTCAGGGCTGGGACCATCTCTCCCAGTGCAGGTCTGTGAAGTTCCTTATCACACTTGAGGGTGGTACAACAGAAAAAACACAAGTACAAGTGTCTGGAAAGAAGATATGTTATGAGCCAAAGAGATACTCATCAAAACAGAAAGCTGACTAAACACTAACAGTTCAGTAAGCAGCCCAGTTCTTTGCTACAGGGCCACTGCTTCATTGTATAGAGTTTGACTGCTAAGAGGGCACATACACAGCAGTCCATTTTTGAAAAGAGAGAACTGCTTTCTGTACCTAATGCAGAATTTTTTAAATATCTGATGTCAGAAAACAAGGACTTTCAGTCCTTGGCATCACCACAAAGCTGCCTCAGACAGGCCAACAAGAAGTTTGTATAGTGCAGGATGTGGGAAAGAAGAAATATTTGGCTTATATGCTCACAAATAACATAATAAAATTTCAAATGCATTTCCAATCTCTCCTACAGGGTGTGAAATTGTGGCAGGGAGCCATTCTGATATCCAAACTGTTTCAGCTAGGCATCTCACATGGAAAATGCAGGACCTATACTCACACTGAGTCAGAGTCTTGAGCTTTCCCCCGGCCACAGGAACCAAACAAGCCGGAGGCACAAGGCAGAGGATTCAGGTCCAGTGTGCCAGTCGGCCAACAAGTCTGGGATGTGATGCAGAAGCTGCCAGAAGGATTGAGTGTGACTTTAAAATAAATGCCTGTCACAAGGAAAACAACTGCAAAACAAAATGCCTTCATCAACCAACCCTCCTGCCTGCCCTGGCCGCGCAGCCGCTTTTGTGCTGGGACACATTCTGCGCTTTGGCTGGCCACAGGCGGTCCGTTCAAGTAACACTTGGCCATGAAGTAAAGCCTCATGAATGATCAAATGCCACTGGCACACAGCGATGGCCCACATTCTTCCCTCTCCCAAGTATTAAGTTAGATAGCGTGGCTTATTTTATCTCAGTACCACCCTGGCTCCCGCGGCTCTTCAGTGCTATTTTTTCCCCTGCTCACTATTTCCTCACACCCCCCTCGGTAAACACGGAGCGAACACAAGCTTTGTAGCGCTGCAACACAGCGGCACCGCGGCTCAGAGGAGGAAGGCATGGTGAAAAGATCAGTCACTCTGCTACAAAGAGATGCAAATCATGGCTCTCCCTGTGCTGAGGCAGGACAAGCCTCCTGTGACTGCGGTATGAAACCTCCTGGAAGGAGGAAATGTGAAGATCAAGATCAGGAAGAAGAAAATAAGTGTCGCAGAAGGGAGAAGGTTGCCCCAGCAGCTCCAAAGGTCCCCTGAAAAAAATCTGCGCAAGTCTCATGCACGCATGTGCCCACTGGTTGGCCAAGGTCCTCGCACTGGCCAAAGCACAGAGGAGCCAGCCCAGCACATGGCACTTACAGAAACCAAGCACTGGGCAGCCCTGTCCACCACGCTGAAAGTCTTTCTGCAAGGCTCAGCTTAGGAGCTCCTCAAACATGGATTTCATGGAAGTTACTTGCCACTTGAAATTTCATAATCCAAAGGTGTTTTTATTCAAGTACCAGCCAATACAATGGGAGGAGTTATTACCCTTCAACTGCACAGCCTCAGAACTTGCAAGGATGTCTTTTCTAAAGGCAAAAGAGGAAAAAGGACCCTCCTTTCTCCAGTTACTTCCTTGGTTTAGTTCCTTCCCTCAGCAACCAGGGTCTGGCACTGTTCTCCCCGGAAGAGTTTCCAATAGATGCCCTTCATTATTGACTCTGTTGCTCAACATGTTGATCACATACCAAGAAACCACATCCTTGCAGTCTCCCATGCAGGAAATTCCAGGCTTTGTCAAAACTTGGCTTGAGACAAGAAATGAAAGCTCTTCATGTTCAGACGTCACATACATCTTCCAAGCACTATCATTTACACAGCTATGAGTAATTACTTTTAACCTCTACCACATGGAAGCCACACGTTCATTACTCCTATCTTAAAGTCAATTCATCAACCCTTCTCTCCGGTATCCGAAGTCTCCACATCAGTTTTCTTCAGAAATATATTCACATGCAGAGTTTACATGAAGGTCTTCCAGGCAGTGGAGAACGGGGTGGGATGCTGCATGAGACAAGGGAGAACTTTCTTCTGCAAAGGCATGAGATCACATTGAGATGAACGATCTCCACAAACCTAGAGAGGTCAGGAACTGCTAAGGGACTGCAGCTTTGGAGGAAATCACTCCGCTCTTTTAGCCTCCTGCATAATACTGGGCCATCATTCATTGCAACACAGTTAAGAAAGCAGTTATCTTTCCTCCAAATTTCCACCTAGAATAACCTGATTATGCAAGACTAAACATAAAAAATAAACAAACAGGTTCAGGCTTGTTTGCAGACAAATCTAAACTGAAAGCCTGGATACTAATCAGAGAAAGAAACACACACCGAATACTTTTAAATAAAATTCACTTTTTAAAGCCAGTCTTCCTATTTCTTGGTGCCCAACCCTCTGGGTTTTTTTGGATATCTGGGTATGTTGATGCTGAAAATGGAATGTCCAGCCCACACCTACCTCACGCAGGTGTTCTGTGGCTTAACCACTCTTAACGAAACGCTGCTGGTCCTTTGACAGCTATTTCTATTCAGTTTGTGGTAACACCACTCCTAAAATAGCCGGCCAGCTACAAGAGGTCTCTGAGCAGTGTGCTCTCCGACTCTGCCTGGTTACTGTGCAGCACTCACCTTGCACACCCAGGCTAGAATCCACCGAGCAGAAGCCAGAAGAGCCCAGCCAGCAGCATCAGCCTTCTGCACATCTTTCATGCTCATATTCCAAACAGCAATAATCAAAAAAATATCCTTTACTGCAGCAACCTGGAGAAGCAACTCCAACAAGTCCACTACATCACATACTTTCCATTTGGCCTCTGGCAAATCTCTGCCTGTTTGAACAGATGCCATCAGCACTTGTCCACGTTGTGCTGGGCTGTTTTTTCAACTTATTCCACCCTTCTTCTGCTTAAAAGAACAAACCAGCTTTTACAACCTGAATGATCACCTGATGGCAAAAGATGGCTAACCATTAAACCAAAACAGTTTCCCACCCAGAGCCCGAAGCACAAGTCTACACTTCAATGTTGTTTCCAACACAACTGACGCTATCAATTATATCTGTGAAGCCAGCATCAGCTGCCAGGAGGTGATGGTGAACAAAGCTGCCCTTTACTGGGAATGTGTGTACAGTCTTGCTCTTCAGAAGTACAACCCAAACCCAAACCCTTGGCTGAGAACCATGTGAGAAGCCCTACAGAGGCTCAAAACAGGCTCAACCACTTCAAGTCAGATCTGAGTCTATTCTTCAGCTGAAAATACAGTTAGACATTCACCAAGCTTAAAAAAAAAAAAAAAAAAAGTAATTCCCATATCTTTTATTTCGTTTTTCAACTTTCAACTGTCAAGCATATAGGACGCTATTGGGATTTCACTTGGAATAAAATTCAGGATTGCCAATCTGCTTTACTGTCACTGATCCTGTGATATGAGCTTTTCTTAAAACTCCAGCTTATAAAAATAAATCATATAAAGCTCAAGGATATGTATTTAAGCATCTGAACAGAAAAAGACAGGTAAACATGATGCATGCGTAACTAAAAAGGCTCAGACAGGAACATAGATAAGAAAAGCTCTACTTGTATTTAAGAAAAAAAAAAAATCAAGATTTTAAAATGAGTTCCATTGCTTTGATGACATATGCATAGTTGATCAGAGTGAAAATGTTTAAAATCATCTATCTTGCATTTTTTTAAACTCTAGATTCCAACAACGAAAATAGCCACAGGCATGAGCAGGTTGTAAAAATTCCCTTGCTACAGAGCTTGCAGACAGACAGTGTTACTGATTTTATTATTTTTTAATATATCCTTTATGTATCTTGTTGAGAAAGTCTTGAGGAATCTCGTAAACACTTACAGAAAGTTAGTATCTCTGTAAAGCATTTAAGGAATTGCAATTCCTCTATATCAAATGCTTAAAAAGGTTCAGACAGCCATGGACAAAAAGTTGTTCTTAATGATACTCCACAGAACTCAGCTGCTTTTAAAAGAAGTTTTCTGGTTGTATCACCTTTGATTCCCCCAAGCCTGTCTTCAAAAGAATCACTTGACTTTTCTTCTGCCAAACTTTGAAAAAGTTCATTAGCAAATCTTGGAAGCAAGCAAATCTTGCAATTATACCACCACAGAAAGGGCTATGGCCAGAACAGAGAGTTGGGGAACAGCTCCTCAATCCCTACTTACAATTGGCATTCCCAACTTACCAAGTTACTTAATCACATACCTAGCTAATAAATTTTAAAGGAAGTGACTCATGTACTTGAAGTTAGGCATGTCCTAGGGCAGCCTGACGGACACTGGGAACCACGCATGCTGCCCTGCAGAAAATCAACACATCTAACATTAACCAAGGCTTTATAAAAGCACACCTTCCTGTTAAGGCCACCACTTTCAGAGACATTCCGAAGCTATCCGGTATTTACACTGTATTGTGGAGTACCGCATTTTTTAATGCATGCCTTCACTCATTATTGGCCAGTCCATCAACAGAAGTTACAGATAAAAGTTTAACTGCTTTGATCCGCAGTGAAATGTGATTGCTGTCAGCTTTGTCAGCCTTGTGCTACACGAGTGATCCCAAGAGGTGCTGCTCCCTTGGCTGTATTCAAGTAACGCTTGATGAGGAACCAGTAACCTTTTTCTTCCCAAACTGCCCAGACAACGGAAGGTTGCCCTTACGTTGGCATCTCTGTAGAATACTGTCACTCACTTTCCCACTGAAACAATTTACTAATGCTCCCAAGTTTCCTGCTGTAGTTTCTCCCTCTCTTGTAGAATTAAGGCAAGAGAGAATAGAGACAGGGAGAAAATATATCTAGAACACTATGGATAATGAAAGCAAGTCACAAGGCTGAAACAGGACAAATTCATACTGACTTTTATACAAACAAAAAATATCCACAGCGTACCCCTAATTACTAAAAGTACTCAGCCACAGGCTGAATTGTAGCTGCATAATTAGACCCAGTGAGAACAAACAAACAAACAAAACTGTGTCCACACAGATAGAGCTATGGGGTTTGGAGCTTAGCTCCTACTGTTTTGTTGTCATTACACTATGAAAAATAAATTCAAATCTAGGGACTTACCGAAGACTCCCATGCACTTAAAAATTTGTCCTCTTTTCTCTTTTGTGAAAGATTAAGTCCCATGTTTTCTTACTGAGAGGATGGCAAGAAGGAAGTAATTAGCCTTCATATCAAGCTTGAAAACAAAGTCCTAAATCATATGATGCTCTAGTGTCAGCAAAAGGAAATGAGCATAAAATGAAAAAAAAAATAATTGCTTTATGTCTGAAAACACAGTAAAAGTTATGGAAAAAAATTATCAGTGTACAGAGGAGCCCAAGAGCATCCATTTGCTTTTGGGCAGGCTTCAGTCAAAACTAAAAGCATCAAGTGCCACATCTGAGAGCATCTCAAGGTGTTTGTCTAGTGCAGCATCTGAGAAGCAGGGTTGGTGCTTTTTTCCTGGCCCTTTTTTTGATGCCCATTTCGTTGAGGACAAGCCCTCCTGCTCTTCTGGTATAGAAAGCACTCAGGGCTGCCACCCTCTCTGCACAGGAGGCGGGGGAAACTGGAAGGTCACACCTACTTCCGAGCCCTCTTGAGACAAGCAAGCCATCCAATTTACCCCAAAACGTCCCATGCTTTACCCGCAGGGGCTACTGGTGCCCTCAGGCAGAACAGCAGCAAACAGACTCCTCCTGAGAGCTTCCCCTTCGAGGCAGGAGGGATCTAGCGATTGATAGACAGAGAGAGAGCAGACAGGAGAGCAGGAGCCTCCTGTACCTTGAGGATTAGAAAAGACATTTGGAAAAGCATTAGAACAAAATGAGCAGAACCTCATTAAAGACCAGGAGCCTGTTGTACACGCAAGGGCTCCAAAGCAGAACGGCAAGGTGCGTGCCAGGAGCACTACGACACATTATTATTATTTGAGGAGGACAGACCCAGCCCCAGCGCATCCGCCTCAGAGGCTCTCTGGGGGTACGGGCTGCTTCCCCAGCGCTGGGATGGGACATGGGCACGAGGAGCTCCACCCAGGGACGCACCATGACAACCAGGGCTCACCAGCACTGGTGGCAGCTCCAGGCCATTGCCTCATCTGCAGAGACAATTAGATAATCTGTAAAGCTGGAGAGACACCAATAGATTTACAAAGGTTTTTAACGGTACAGGCAGGTAGCTCCCAACAAACTAAAAGTCATCATCAAGCTTCTGCCTATGGGTTACCAGTGCTCTATGCACTATCACTGCCCCCCCAGGCTCCCAGAAACAGCTTGCTGTACAAGGCAGGACATTTTTATTCACTGGAGAGAGAGGAAGGGAGGATGCCATCCCAGCCTGAGGGGCACGGGAGGCAGTAATTCTGCTCCTCTGCCTCTTACTTTACCTAAATAATTTACTCAGCAAGGCCTGCCAACTTTATAGCCCTGTTAGTCAAATACGTGTAGGCACTGGGACAGACCTGCCCCTTCACAGGAGACAGCATGGAGTATCGCTGTACTAACAAACATTTCCTAACAGGAAAAAAAAAAATAAAAAAAAAATCCACTACCAGGCTCTGGGTTTTTAGAACTAAGTTTATGAAGAGATCATATTTTCTCTAACACTTAACAAAACCTCAACTGACACAAAAATACAGTCGCATTTTTTTCAAGCTGGTTTCCCAACAAAAAGCCTGCTAACAGATTTTTGCCAGCAGCGCTGCAGATTAATCCACCTCTGTCCCTGCAGCAGGAAAATAAAGCCTCACACGAATCAGCGGAGCAAGCTGCTGCACTCGGCAGATACCAGAACTGCATGTGCTACAAAATACAGCACAGCCAAACGTAAAGGTAAGGGTTTTGCACATTACACTATCATTTTTGTTATGCTCCTTTTATCTTACAAGATACTCTAGAAATTAACTGCTAGCCCAGAACATTTTTAACTCCGTTTCATTTTAAGATTACAGCTCAGACGATCTTAAAGCAAAAGTACCATACAAAAATGAGCGTTCCCATTTATCTTTGCTAAAGGGTGGGAAATTAATATAAGGCAAATAAAAGCAGAGTTCACTGTAGGTAATAATTTCCAACTCTCTGAATTTATTGACAGCTGTAGAACTCCTCAATTTCTAGCTAAGTATAAGGGGAGAAAGAAGCAGCAGCACTTATCCTGGCACACGAGGCAGCTGAGCAAGGTCCATGCTACGCTGACCTTGCCATCTGGACACGTGGCAAGCCCAGTGCAGAGGCATTTCCAGCATTATCCTCTATAATCACATAAAATGGTATTCTGATGGGAGAGGCCAAAAATCCCATGCTCCAAAGATCCAGCTGAGAGCAGCAATCAATGAATCCTCTTTACAGATGCCAGGCCGGTCACACCGTGATGCCCATGTTACCGCTTCACAAACATCAACAAATTATCGCACTTTCTGCATGAAGATGTTGATTTTCACTCCCCTAGTCCTACTGAGTGAGAGAAAAACAGCAGTTAAGAAGCTGATCCTATGTCCCCAATGAAACACTGAATGGACTTCACTGGGGGCTGCTCTATGTGCAGGATTAGGCCTGAACGGTTTGCAAAAGGCTTTGCGAAGAATTGGTCACTGAGCTGAGAACAGAGGCTGGGAATCCTGGTTCCTAGTTCCATACTCGCTACACAACCGCTGCCTTCTCCCATACTGGGCACTCAGGCACATAACTGGACTTTGCTGGAGCAAGAGGACACACTGCCCGCGAGAGGCTTCGCCTGGGAACCTTCCATCAGCCATACTGCAAGAGCCCTGTGCTGGAAACGATGAAACAGCTGTAGCTTCAGCTCCTGCCTCAGTGTTACACACCGGTGCTATCAGTCTCCATCTTTATGCCAGGAATTCTGCAGGAATTTGCTTTATGCAGACTAAAGAGTAAGAATGAAAGAGATAAAGGGAAGAGATTATTTTTGTGTGTGAGAGAGAGGGAGAGAGAAAGAGAGAGAGAAGATGAAAGGCTTTGTAATTACACAGTTTAACCTTCTGCAAAACAGAGGCTGAAAAAAATTATTTCTTGTATCAAGCCTGTAACTTCTAAGTCTCCTGTATGGCATTCATCCTGTCCACTGCTCTACCAGCTGCATTGCAACAGCTTCCAGCCTGCATTCAGGCCCCTCACACATATGGTCTCTGCCCCAAGAAGCTTGCTTAGCTGCGTCGGACAAATCCCACTGCTTCAGCGGCAGAGGCTTCAGCCAGCTGAGCACAGGGGGCATTTCTTCAAAACAGCACATCTGGGGAAGAACCAAATACCTCCAAGGCCTGAGATGTAAAAGATAAAGGACTCAAAAGGAGATCCCCCAACAATGAAAATACACACAACCCTCTCCCACGCACCCTGACATAACAAGACTTTACAGGGCTTGAGGGAGCAAGCAGAGCAGTTATGATATGTTGAAACAAGTAACGTCACTCATTCCTCGTCTTGTACGACAGACAGATTGACGGATTGTCAGTGCAGAACTTGGAGATTATTTCAAAAGGCAGCAAGCTGAAGACACGCTGTCAGCAAAGGGACCAAAGTCTTTTTCTGAAAATGAATAAACACAATCCCTGAATCCCCACGCACTCCGGACTCTCATTAAGACACAAGCACAATCCAGGAGAACAAATCCTGATATGAGCCCACAGAGAGTCTGTGCGTCTTTTCCAAGCAGAAGAAACTGTTTTCATGAAGGGCGTCATTATTTAAGGACCAACAATCCAGACAAAGAAAAACTGGTTAATTATGGAAGAAAATGACCAGGGGACATTACGGGGTTTTCAGAAAGGCAGCAATGAATCAGCTAACCAGAACATCAGATAATTCCACTGAAGCCAGTCTCCACAATGATACTTCCCAATTCTGGATGCAGCTGTGACATTCACTAGTTTGACTCTGATTTTCTACACGGCATCAAGAAGGAAACGCGCTCCCAGCCTGTCACCTGCAGAATGGGAAGGCTGCTCCACAGGCGCGAACATTTCAGGAGGAGGCTTCACATGGCCTTACAAATGCATGGGTAAAAACGGCTTCACAGAGCTTGTTGCTTCAAATCTGGCAGTGTGCAAGCCTCTACTGAAGCCTACTACTGGTTTAATAACAGCGTTACACGTAGTGAAGGTACGCAGGCTAAGGCGAAGCAGTTTGACAGACTACCTGGGAAGCTGCAGTGTCCGGCCACTCTCTACAGGGAAGGGAGTTCTCTTCACAGGAACCAGTTCACACAACGTCAAAGTAAGAATTTTGTGCTCAGATGAATAAATGAGATGCGGGGGAATCTTGTAGATTAAATCACAGACAAGCCTTCTCCACAACAGAAATCAAACAGCATGCCAAGGTTTCCAAGCCAGTCACTACTGACCTGTCCAAAAAAAAGCTGAAGCATAACTTAAAGGATTTCTGTAAAATAAGCCTCTGTTTCATCTGAGGCCGCAATAAGCAAAGCTGCAACTGCTGTGGAGTTTTAGTTGGTGCATAAGGCTTCATTCTAGAGCTGCGCGAGCAGCCGGCAGCATCTCCTGCTTAAAGAACCAAAAAGAACTCAACGTAAGTGTGCTGGAAAAATAAAGTAACACTGGAATCTATCCATAGATAGGGACAAAGTCCATTCCTTCCTATTACATTAATATCAATACGGCCACTGCTTTCAGTCAAATAAAGATTTCTCCTGTTACACAGGCTTAGCTTGCTCATTGTCTACCAAAACCCACTGAGTGTTGAGCCATGCTCCTGTTCACTTCCTCCTCCAGTGAGAGCATTGCCAGCTGTAATACAACCATACAAGGTACCTCAAAAAAGGACAAAATTAGGCTCTAAAATTATAAAGACAAAGACTTGGTAAAGATAAAATGATTTTATATTTTTATTGCAATTATTTGAGCACTAGCAAACTTCAGCCTTTCCTGTTCTAAGGAAAGGTGGTGTAAAGAGGTCAGCACAACTGTGACCTGTACCCAACAGACTACATCTCTTCACCTAAGCTTACACAACAGATGTGTAGAGAAGATGTTTCCTTCAATTTCAAAAACAAAGCTCAACACAAAGCCCCCAAATTTACATGCAAGTTCTCCTAGACCTTTGATTAAGGCTAACACCCTTTCTTCCCTGCATCCTCCCTCTCCCAGCCCGCAGCCCACTATTTCCTACCAATCTGAGATGTTCTGAGGCATCACGGGCTATTCCCAGTGCAAACCATCACATCTTGCTCCTGAGCAGCACTGACAGCTGTAAACAAAACACCTATGAAAAAGACTACTGAGGGTGCAGACCCATGTCTTAAATGGAAATAAAAAATTTCTATCTGGCCAGACTCCCAGGCAAAGGTAGTCCTGCGCCAGTTACACTCTTAAGCAGCATTTTCATGTCCAAGAAGGAAAATAATTTCTTCTTAAACCTCTCCACCAAGAGTCTGGTGACTAGCCATTCTTTGCAATGATGGCACAGAGCCACCATGGATTTTTTCCTTCAACAAACTAGCACTGAACAGAATCTCACAGCCACAAAGGCAGTAATAAAAGGGGAAGAGGTAAAAGGGCAACCATCACACAGAGTATCAGCGCCTTCGCACTCGCCACGACACACAATGGCTTCAAACCATGGTGGAGCTCCCGAGCAACAGGATGGGAGCACTGTAAATATCGGCTATCCAGGACAACAAAGGGATGGGAAACCCTTGGCAAAACAAAACTTTAAGTAGTAGAAATTATACAAATGAGTCTGGAATGGGACGTTGGGGAAAGAACCATCAGCAATCCTGTCCCCTGCTGAGTTTCCCAAGCTGGGAAGTCAATAACAAAATGCCATGCTGCTTTCGGTCTGCTCATCTAGATCCAGACGGGACATTTTGTCCCCTTCGTACAGGAACGTCACCATTTGCACAGTTCACCCAGAGATAATAAAGAGCTGGCTTTAATATAACATGAACTAATCCAAGAATCCTAATGCATGCTACATCCAGCAGAAAGGGTTGTTTTCCTAGAAACCTCAAGCATACATAGGTTCAATTTGCATGAACAGGATTTTGCAGAAACATTCCCTCTCACATGAATTTTTCAGCTTGGGCTCTAACTCACTGACATCAATGAAGAGGATCTTGTTGACTTTGCCAGGCATAGAACTGGGTTATCAGGGCATCCCAAGCAGGTTTGTAACAAAATCACTGGCTTGAATATTGACATTTCCACTCTTGTATCTGCAGGTATGGTAAAGAAAGAAATACTTCTTGCAAGAAAAAACTCTGGTCAAGTATAACTACCAAGTCAGCTATATTTCACTACAAACACTAGGGTTACGCAGTGGTTATGCTGTATTAAAGTACACCTTGCCACGATTTCACAACAGGCTTTAGGCTTTCCTATTCAGTTGTATTAAATTCAACTTTTTTACCTGGCAATGCTTTCCAACTTAGCACAACGCAAAATACAGTGAACTGGTACAACCTTGGAGTTTGGCCTGAATGCCATTTGTTGTCTGCAGTTGCTGTAGGGCCAATTAAACAAGGCTCATTTGCAGCAGGAAATGACCTGAACGAGCGTTTTCAAAGGAAGACGGCAAACTCCTGGAGAAGTGGGAAACATTCCCATGGAAAAGAAAAAGTCACACCTGTAAGCTTCAGGTATTTCCTGATTATGAAACTTGATCTTGGGGACAAGACATACTTACTCAGCATTTTTCTCCTTTCTTGCTGCCAGAAATAGGTGATGTATTTGGGGCATACGCAAAGCTAGGTCTCTGTAGAGATCACCATTTCGCAACAACCTGATCCTTTCTGTTTATTAGCAGAAGTTGGATCTAAATTTTTCAATACTATACAGAAAGATCTCTATAATGTGAGCTAGAATACTGTCATAATTGACAAGAATAGGTGTGGTTAAATGTTTTCTCACGTGGTTTAGAAATACCAGAGTCAGGCAGCAACTTCTCAAAACGTAACAAAAGATGACACTTCATCAGACAACGCAGATGTGCCAGGCAATAAATCTTGCAGCAAAAAGCTCCCTCCTATTTTAATTCTAGTCGTCACCGATTGAGAGATACAATTGTCTTTCTCAAGACAGACACAGGAGAGGTGAAACCAAACCAAATATCTCAAACAACTGAAAAAACACGGAAATGCTCAGGGTTTCATTTAAATCCTGGTGTACTCATTCTGGTCTAACCAAAATAGCCCATCCCACTGCTTGCACAATTTCTGAGATCAGCAGATACCATCCTGCAGTTGCCTGCGCTGTTCAGAACAAGAAGGAGGCTTGTTCCAATTGGGCACATCCATCTGTGTCCCCCTCCCCTTTCACAGACGCATCCTTTCAGCCCCGAGTACGGAACAGGCTGGTAATCTCCCCTACTGTGACTTGCGTACCTGCGCACTACGAGCACAAAAAGGTGTCCCCACAGCTTTGGCACTTTGCACTGTTCTAGGATCTTTCATCTAAATGTTGGCAAAGCAAGCTGTTTTGCAGCACTCCACAAGAACGGTTTTTATTTGGCACCTCACTATTGTTGCTGTGGGGGCATGAAGAACGGGCTCTCATGTATGCAGAAACACAGACTAGCACGGACTACAAAAAATTCTGTCAAAAACAGAGTGAACACTTGGTCACGTAGTCCATGCCAAGTTCTGTGTTTTACTGGTGACAGCATCAGGTTTATCCAAGCTACCTAGTTTAAAGCTATAGATACATTACTGCTCTGTGGATTGGTCTTGAGGTAGGAAGTTTTAGCTTTTCATCCACTGCCACAACATTTGTCATCTGCAAAGGGCAAAATAAGATCCCAGTGCCTGGTCCCCAGGTTCTCCAGCTAGTAAGGAAAAATTAAGCAGTGGCAGCAGTAAGAGTCAGAAAAGTTTAAAACATAACCTCCTAAGAGATTCAGATATACTATCTAGTAAAATCTATTCATGTATCAGTGGCCACGGTTCCGTCAGAAGAAATGCTCCAAGGCTCCTTCAGCGCCGGCAGTTCAGAGCTCACAAATAACCCTTTGACAAGAAGCCAGCACGCACTCAGCAAGGATCTACGGCCTACCGGGACCAGGACTCCAACCAGCTTGCTTCTCTTTCTTGTTCTTCCACAGCTCTCTGCATGCCTGTGGGTAAACCACTCCATCTTCCCATGCCTAAATTCCACGTTTGTGTAAGAGGGATAAGCACTCCTCGCTGCTACAGAAGGCCATTGTCAGGCTGCATTTACTAGTGACTGACAGGAGCCTAGGTACGACAGACAAGCACCACAAAAAATCGTCCCTCTGCCCCAAACGCTTTATGAAAAACAAATGTTCCTTAAAAAGCAGGTTTCAGATTCAGTTCCCTCGTAGTTATCACAAAGAATAGTAATTTAACAAAAACTCTAAAAATGTAAAAAAAAAAAACCAACACCATTTCACAATGTCCTTTCATCTTAACAATTAAAAAAACTATATGCACAATTACATATGATAAAGGTAATGACAAAACAAGAGAAGAAAAAAGGTGGGTAATGATATTCCTTCTAGCTTAAAAAAAAAAATTATAGTGCACTCAGTTTGCCAGTTTAATAGGTGATGTGACAGGTCCTTAGTTCATCTTGGGACAATCTGAGAAGAGAATGATTAGCAGTGAATGATGACAGTGATCACTAGCTGGTTCCTGGAGAGCTGATAAGTTATTAAGCTAAACAATGCATCACTATTATGAGCAAGTCAGTGCACTAACTGTAATTTCCTTGAAAGCTGAGCGGTGCGTGATTATACTTGTCCACTCAGACTCCCTGCTGGCAGCTCCGGATTCTGCTATTGTTCTGAGCGCTAGAGCCTTCCCGGCACCCAGGATACAGCCGCGTGAAAACGTATTCTTCATATTTAGCCTTCGCTGTGGCAGCTGCCATCCAAGCATTCTGGGAAGAGAGACATTCTCTATCCTGAAGCACAGCTTTTAGAGCCCCTGAAAACATGCGGTTTTGTTTGTCAGCACGAGCTACCTCTCACTTCCAGCTGAGGCAATTTCAATTTCAAGAGTGCTCTGACACTGGAATGGAAAATACCTACAGATCTGTTATACACATACATACACGTAGCTGTTCATTTATGTGAATTAAAAAGCCACACATACATACAAGTACATCCCTGGCTGTTTTCTTTAGGACTCTTAGGAAGACTGCTGTTATTACTGGAAGCTCAAATGGATATCTTGCAACTCACATCTCTCTCTCAAAGGTGTAAGCAAAGACAACAAAGCCCACCTCCATGAACGAACCTACAAAAACTATGAACAGAAGAGGCAAAACAAAAAGGCAGCAGCAGCTGGATGACAGGATTTCAAGTGGCTAATACAAACGTGGATTGCAAACACGGCCTTCACTTGTCCTACCAAAACAAGGCAGATCTAGCAGTGGAGATGACGCAGGACTTGGAAAAACAGTCAGGTCCTACTGCAGACCTGCTTTGTGAGATGGATAAGCCACTCTTCTTTCTACATGCTTCAGTTTCTTCCTCTGCAAAGCAAGTCAGCAGCATCTCCTCACTTTTCAGAGGTGCAGCCAGCACGCAACGCGATCCCCGGAGCGCACAGAGCCTGGTGACCGCAGCAGGGATTGCTGCTGCGTGGTGGGGCAGAGAAGGGGCCTGATGCTGGGCTGCTGGAGAAATGAAGTAAAGCGAGCCCCCAACCCACGTAGCTATGTGGGGAGAGAAGAATAGAGACTCCCACTGTGATTCCCTAGACTAACTCTCAGAAGTCTTCACTCTTGCCCGCATGAACAGTCACACCAAGCCTCCCCTCCCTTTGGTGCATTTTGGCCATGCTCTTGTCCTGAATATTGCCAGGAGTCTGTCCAGGAGGCAAAATTTTTAAAATCCCTAAGTGTCTTCCCCTCCAACAGCAACAGACATTTCAGAGTGTAAGCTCCATTGACTTCCAATGAGCCTTGGGGTGCCAAGTGCTTAAGTCACTTTTTTTTAAATGGGACTTAGGTGATTCTGAAAATATTATCATGTACTTCACATTAGATTTGATATAAAGTGAACATTAAATGGGAAGAAAACCTGACACTGAGAACATTTGACAAGTGCTTAAAAGGAAGGTCCTAATTCATTTTAAACTTTGTTTTACAGAAGACTCATTTAAGGAGCACCGTGAAATTCTTTCATTGTCCTTTTCTCTGTGCTGATCCTGCAAGGAATATATAATCAGTAATGTGTTTAAACAAGCCAAGGAAGAAGTACCACTATTTTGAATCCAGGAACTGTTCTATTCCTGTCACTTAGGTTTTTCAAATCCAAGTAAAAGGGAAAAACTGATACTGTTGGAATTAAAAATACAAAATGAGCAAATGTAATATTCAAAATGTCATACTACTAATACATACAGGATAAGCCTGCCTTGCAGTTTTGAAAAAAAAGGTTAACGCCATTGCTACTCACACACTGCATACCTTTACAAATAAATTATTTTTATCCCTACAACGTGACTATTCTCCTGGGCAGTAAAGAAGGGTTAAGGAGTCAATCATTTCTACTCCAGCGCTGAACTTAACCATCCCGTGGCTGCACTACTGCAACTGTCTGTGAGCCTGTGCCACAGACAGAACCAAAATGATCTGGCTTCAAAGCTTTGGGGGTTTTTGTCTTTTTTCCCCCTGAACTGGGATCACACTCAGCAAGTTACTGCTAACTTCCACGACAGTGGTGGTGGGAACTGTTGACTCAGAGCCAGGAATTTCATCAACTGCTTTGCTATGATTCTCCAACTACACCCTCAGTTATGCAGCCAACAGAGACTGCACCTAAAGACGGAGTCATTAACTGTTTGAAGTACTGTGCCATCTACAAATCCGTGAGAAAAATGCACAGTTATGTTCCAGTCAGTGGGAACTCAAAAGGAGATAAACAGCAATAACATGCCATGGAAGGCTATCAAATGTGGATTAACAGCCAAGGATGTATCAGTTTGAAGCCTCAGTGATATACTATAAGCACAGACAAAAATGAATTTAAAGCATATGCTCATGTACATCTCAAAAGGACACAAATCTTACGTGAAGCATTTTACACATACATACACATGGTATTTATAATTTCTGACTTTTTTTCCTGGTTTTTTCCCCCCACCAATAATTAGCTCATTATCACCCCTACAATGAGATACCCATTCAAAATACACTGTTTCACAAGATCATTAAAAGCTAATAGATAACCACATTGTTTTGGGACTATTTCATATTTAAATCATTGCCGGAGATTACAATTCAACCACCATCTGAATGAACAAAGCCATTCAAACGCGTACAGGACGCACAAAGTCCTTTTACATTAGGCATTCCAGGCTGATTTCACACTCCTGTGCTAACGAAAAGTGCTTCTGGCCTGTCACAGCATAAGAGCTACCAGGGGGTAGCTCAGCGATCCGGCGCAAACTCTTCCCTTGGAGACTTTTCTCCTTCCTCAGACACAAGGCTGTTCCTCCACGCAAACACAGAGTGCTTGTCCTGGGGTCAAGCCTCAGCAGCCCCCAGATTACAGCACGATGATGGGCAATGAGACAAGGCATAGCGCCAACAAAATGACTGTACATACAGGAATTATGAGAACGACGCAGAAACGCAGGGCCTTGGAGTAACTTGATACCAATATGAAGACTACAGAGAAAACTCTTTCACGGAGTGCGGTTTCATCGCATGACCACGCTTACAGTAGGATTTCAGAAACCGTACAATAACTAAAGCACAACTTTTACTGCAGGGCATCATCACACAACACTGTACATTAAAGTTAAACCAAGTAACATTTGGACTTCATGCCATTCTAATACTTCCCCTTACTTAACTTCAACTAGTTTTTCAATAGTTTACAGCCAATTAGCAGTTTCACATGAAATGCTCACAGAGAAACATAAAGGACCAATTAATTACTGTAGTAGAGAGCCTCCTCCATACCAACAGTTCTCTCCATATCTGAGAGGTTGTACAATCTCACTCTTAAGTCCAAAAACCACTTTGTCGTGTTTAAATGAGACATTAAACCACACGTTATAATGCTATGCAGAAAGTGACACCAAATGGAGCAAAGCATTACAATGTCAACAAGGTCAACAACATAGAATAATGGAATGGTTCGGGTTGGAAGGGACCTTTAAAGGTCATCTAGTCCAACCCCCTGCAAGAAGAGAGCAAAACAGAAGAGAGCAAAGCTCCACGCACAGCTTCAAGCACAAGATCCAACCGGACAAAATCCTGAGCAACCTGCTCTAGTCAACTCTGCCTTGAGCTGGAAGGTTGGGCTAGATGAACTTCAGAGATCCCTCTCGACCTCAGTCATTCTGTGCAGACTTGCTATTTTTAATTTTGTGATGACAGCACGGTACCAGGCTCAGATTGAAAACACCACAAAAAGGTTAAGGCTCCACAACGGCATGAGCTGTGCAAGTCCTCCGTGAGGCTCCTCTGTAGCTGTGCCACATCCATGCTCAAGCCAACCCTGTTGCTTTGTCATCTTCTGTTCTTCCTCTCCCCGCCAGAAGACCATAAAGCCTGCTTTGGTCAAGCTGAATTCTTGCTAACCCTTCTGTGCTTAGCCAAAATTACACTACACTTAGCCAAAACATCTAGCAAAGCTGTTCCTGGCCATCATCAAAATACTGTAACACCTGTATGCCAGCAACACTGAAAAGCAAATAACCATTTAAAAAAAAATAATTGTGTCAAAAATGCTCTATTCTTTAGGAATCCAGTCATTTTGTACATTTGTAACTACTGTTACCTTGCCTGCAATGCAGGTGACTCAAACCCATTTAATTTTGCAGAATAATGTATTAATTTCATTTGCACGGAAATTGCTACGGACTGTCTACACTGCTGAGTTTTGCCTGAAAAAAGACGTCTTAACAAAAACAATAATCTATCTCAATACATGTCCCCTTAGGGAAATATCGCAAAACACAGTCCCACCACTCACTGCAGAAAACCATTCACTAACGAGTCGGAAACCTCTGGTAAGCTCAGGAGACAGCCAGCCACAAGCGTATGGTTTCACACCTTGCTAGTTCAGCAGATTAAAACTCTGCTTGGCTTCTGAAAATGCCAAATGGGTAATAACACGCCACTCAAAACACATCATCTCAGTACATCATACACTGCCCTAAATTCATCCCCACAGTGGTGAGAGACAGGTTAATTCTAACATTTCCCTTTTGCAACCAAGTAGTTCGAACGTGAAAACAAAAGCACAATTTTATTTTAACATCAGCTAATCTGATTTAAAGATATCCGAAATAATTGTTGGAGTGATGGCATCCTTAGGTGTAAACACGATAATTTAAACAATTATCAAAAGAAGTGTGTTTGCTGCTGAAACTCCAAAGCAAATTAAACAAGTCAATTGAGGAGAAATCGGTGACAAAGCAACTGGAACCAGTCCATTTACGCAATAAGCCAGATTTTGACAGCAACAGCATCTTCTGCAAGAAGGGAGAATATTTTCCTCATTTCACATTACTCAGTTCAGTGCAGAATGATCACTAGTTGATTCCAGATTGAGAAACAAATTAGGAACTGAAAAAGCAAGTAAATTTACTTTTTTTCTTCCAGTCTGCAAACAAGCAGGTGTGGGAGGCTGCGCTCTACCAGCTCCAGTGCCTCGACAAGCGCAGTCTCAAGTCACCATCACTTTCGTTTGTTTAGTACAGTACTTTACACTGCTTAGCTATAAACACAAAAATAGCCTGAGATTTTTTTTTCCTCAATGCTCAGCACATTTAATATTGCTTATTAGTTTAAAAATAGCTAAGGAAAATGTTTGTTTTCCATGTTATAACCAAACTCCAATTTCCACCCAAAAGCAGCTTGAAAAAGATCACAACTGAAAGATTAATCATGTAGTAAGTCATCCATCACTTTCAAAAAGGAATAAAAATAAAGACTACGTAAATCTATGTAAATGAATAAAGTTGCTTAGATGTATACAGAGTATTTCCTTCTCATGATTAAGAATAATCTTTTTTCTTCTTGCAAAGACTACAAGTGAGTTATCAAAAAAGAAGAGTCGATCTTTCTTTAGGAAAAGAAATAAAAGCTACAAATGTGAAACGAGTAACACGGGCCATTTCCATCAAGGTCTCTGACTTGTCAGCTTCAACCAACTCACCCTGTAAAACAGGATTCATGCGTGGCATGACAAGGGCTGAATACTGATCTTCCAACCACAGGACCAGGATAAATATCCAGGTATCACTAAAACCAGTGCATATCATCGCCCAGATTCTGACACATAACATTTCTGAAAAGCCTGAACAGAAGAAGACAGGGAGAGTCACACCTACATTTCAACTGTTCTATCCACGTCAAAACTTGTAAATTTTCCCCTCCCAGCTGCAGAAATCCCCCCGGTATCATTTTTTTTAAAAATTCAACTATTTAAATACTTTACATAAGACTTAAAGGTTGCATTTTACTCTAAACTTTAGTGGTATAGCTTGCAACACCTTACGACATCTCTAGTATCCTCTCTAATGAGGTCACTAAAACTTGGCAGGAAAAAGGAACTTTTCCTTTGCACTTAGATCTTGATCACACTCACACTTACAGAAAGGCTGGGTTTCTATTTTATAAACAATTTGTATTGAAAGAAATTGGGTCAAGGACAGCCTACATCCCCCTAGAATTACTGGCCAGTAACTAGCACAAGTATCTTAAAAGCATCTATTCCATCACATTAACACAACTTCATTGGACTGCAAAGGTCTGGAAAAAAAAAAAAAATCACTTTGCCTACTGAGGCATCCCCACAAAAGCGTACCTCAGAGGTCCCCGAAAGATTAACAACTGGTTTGCTGCCACCAAGCAAACTCACCACTTCTCTTTTCCATGTGCCAACTTTGTGCCAAACAGCAACTCCGATGTTTCAGCATTAGCTGCTGGGAGCCTTCTAAAGCAGCCTGCAGGCTTTTTATTTTCATCTCTGGTAAAGCACACTTAACAGACCAAAGTAAAAAAGTCTGTTCTGGTTGGTGAGGAAGTTTAAGCATTCACTGCTTTTTTTGGATGTGAAAATAAAACTTTATCAGCCAGTACAAAAAGTTTATTATATATCAGACCACAAAAATGAGATCAGATCCTCTGTTTCCATGGCCAGCACAGTAAAACTTTGTGCCGTACATCTGAAACCAACAAGGGACTGTACAGTCACAAAACAGGCTTAATCAACCTTTATTTCTTTTGTGCCATAATAAAACATTTTTGTCCGTTGTTTTCTCTCTTAACAAATATACCTTACAGTTAGCTACACAAACCCAAGCTGAGCGCAGGGGGGAGGAAAGGTCTTTTTACTTTGAAATTATAACGGCAACTTACAGGCTTTGCTCTGTTGATTCTGAACTGCAATGAATGGAGTTATTTCCTCACATTCCTGTTGTATAATTCCTCCTTTACCAGCCTTCAGCTATCAGCAGATCAGAGCTAGAGTTTACTCTGGAGCTGGCAGTAAACAAAAGAACAAATCTGCACTGTTTCCCCTGAAAAAAGAAATTGCAGCCCTTGTCCAAATATATTAAAACATTGAAACATGCAGGACGATTAAGGAGCTGTGTGTTAGATAAATGAGGTAGTGTGCTCAACAGATTAAAAAAAAAGAGAAGAATTAAGTGGAATGATTTACATATTTATAGAGCACAAACAAGGCACTGTCAAATAGTTTCAGCCATCAAGTAGAGCTTAATTTAAGTTACAACTCAGTGGAAGGAGTAGCCTGTGGATTCAAACTATTGTGTTAATGAACAACTTAGCTGTTACATGTTGATGACGAACACACAACAGTCACACTTTTCCTTAACAGACGCGCAATACATTTGCTCTACTGCCGAAGTGTAAGAGCTCCCAGCTTGCAGGGGGAGCCATCTACGAACTAATAAAAGCCACATTTTTCATTTAAATATTGACTTACATCTGAAAGTAATAAACAAAGATTCAGCTGAAGGGATTTTTAATGAGTTACATGGCAAAAGATAAATATTTTTCCTCATTTTTATTTTTCAGCTCAACATCAGCCGACATCAGTGTTGTTACCTTATCCCCAGATGATGCATTA
>JAAGAY010144131.1:0-31228 GCA_011801015.1 Ardeotis arabs
AACATTCAAGGCCAGGTTGGATGAGGCTCTGAGCAACCTGATCTAGTGGGGGATGTCCCTGCTCCTTGCAGGGGGTTTGGACTAGATGACCTTTGAAGGTCCCTTCCAACCCAAACCATTCTATGATTCTATGATTCCTGGCACTGAAAGGCCTTCTCTGATTCAGCAAAGCACTTTCAGGGTATGCTAAAACCGAAGGGCTGGGTGGACCTGTAGCATTTCGCTAGGGCAGGGGAGGTATTCCACACCATCCAGGGGGAACTTCTTAAGTGTGGTTTACAGGGTGTCTAACTGTGCAGAGTGTCTGAGGGTATTTAAGATGTCCACACTTGGAGTGAGGAGCTTAGATACGAGTGTAGGACATCCATCTTTATCACATCAGGAGGTTGAAGGAACCTTGGAAATTTCAGCAGGACATTCAATTCCCAGGCACATTTGTTGAAAGGTCTTTTATCTTCTTTGGCTGTGGTAACCTTCTCTCTCTGGGTCTTAGGACTGATAACAGCAAAGCTAGCCAATGCTTACAAAAATACTTTGTACAGCTTCCAAGCTGGGCACTGCACTCTTTCTGGTGCATTTACACTCCAGTCATTCTCTTTCATCATCTCCATGTCCTACATTATCAGGCAGCAAGATTACACATCACAAATTAAACCTCATAACAAACTGTTCTGAGCTGGGAATGTACAAGAAATATATTTTGGCAAATCATATGAGAAGCAGAGGAGAACAGCAGATATTTCCAATAGGCAAATGTTTCTAGTTTGGCCATGACTCTGTACATCCTCCAGCATTGTGCCAAGGGGAACAACGGCTCTTTGGATCCCACTGCTGCCCTGATATCTGCAAACTCTGGGAGAGCTGACTCAAATTCCTTCCAACAACATCTTTCTCCAAAGAATTTCTTTAATCTCTGTCCCTGGCTCTCCATGGCTATAATCCAACACCTGCACTTGAGCCACTGGAGGCAAAGATCCAAAATATTCAGAAGGGGAACAGAGTAGCGGGAAGGCGAAAGACAATCTGCCGTGATATAAGGTGGGTAATTCCCTATCAACGCCTGAGCAAACACACAGACACCGTGGCAGGGAGCCTGACAGATGGTTAGAGCAGTGCAATGGGCTTTTATTCACCAAGGCATGGCCGCCTTCTATTTCTGTTTGAAGCAAAGATGTCACCTGGATAGCAGTTCTCTGCTTGTTCACTTAATTGGGCTAAGCTGAGGGGCTGGATGTTCACATAGGGTGCACTGAAACCAGGCAGGGTCCCCATCAGTTCCTCCTCTACATCCAAAAATGTCAGTCCATGTGCCCATGTCCCATCTCTGTTTCCAGCCCACCATCCCTTTAGGTATTGGCACCTTGAGCCGGGTGCTCAGGCCAAGGACAGCTCAGGTGCCAAGTCCTCAGCTGCTGTGCCTGGGCATGGCACCGCTGCCTGACTGCAGCCTGGCGCGGGCAGTAATGGATCTTATGTTCCCTTCGGGGATGCCTTTGCTGTCCTTGGATGCTGTCCTGCGAGGGGATACCCCGGCTCCTCTGTCTGGGGGAGGAGAACATCTGCCACCAGAGCAGCTTCCGAGCAGGGAGACAGCACCAGGGATGGGGAACAGGGCTGAAATTCTCCCCTTTTCTGGGTAAATCTTCATGGGTCCAGCCTTGGGCAGCCCCTGGGGAAGGAGCTCGCTGTGAGGCAGGCAGCCCTGCTGCAGAGACGGGCTGGCCTGCAGCATTGCTCTGAGAAAATACTTTAAATGTTTTTCTTTCATTTGTTTGCTCTTTTGTTTCATCAAACTATCAGCGCAGACAGCCTACCTCTGATGTCGCCTTTCAAGTGATTTCCCTCACCGCTTTCGCAAACACAAGTTTTATCCCTCCTAGAGAGGTGAGCCGGGGATATGTTTAATATGAAAAGAGAAAGGCAAGGTAATCAAACACCTGCTCCCACTAAAACAAAGCCTTTTCTCTTCACAGGCTGTTGAACACTGATGAGGAAAGGTGAAGGCACACACCAGCGCTCACCCAGCGTAAGGTCCAGCCTTTAGAGTGGGCAAATCTGGGTTGTAAAAGCAGAAACACGAACGGCACTGTGTGCTCAGGTCTCAGCTGCTCTGCCCAGGTTGGTGAATGTTTTGCCAACATTTCAAGTTGAAAACTACAGACATGTTCACTACTGCCTGTTCCCATCAGCAGGTAGGGAAAACACAAGTGTTAAGTGGATGCATTTAAGAAAAATTGCCTTTGTTATTCTCGCTGGAGAACCTCTGGGGTTGATCTGCATGGGCGTTGTGCCTCCATAGATCCCACTGACTTTGGCCAGACCTGGCCACGCTCGTCCCATTTTGCTTAGGGCTTCGTACTGCTGCTGGCCCTGAGGTCACTGAGCTGTGGTGGCCACAGGTCTGTGCTAGGAGCTGGCCTTGGCACCTCCAGCTGGGCAACCCCAAATTCTGGCACACAAAAGCTAACTGTGACCGAAAACTGGTTGCCTCCTCGTTGCAACAACAGATGACTGTGATCCTCCTTGTAATGCCATGACTCCTAGATCTCTCAGGACTACATCTCTCTGGGTGCACACCAGATGTACCACAACCCACAAGGGCATCCGTAGGGATGGACGGAGGGACAATGACCATATTGCCACCCTTCTCCTCCCAGAACATTCTCTATTTCTCTTGCTGCCCACATAGCACATATCTATGGCTCCCTGGCACTGCCACAGTCGCAGTGGGGGCACCCCAACTTCCAAACAGGCCCATGGGATGAGCATTTCTTCCTTCCCGGAAGGACTTGTCTCAGGTAGGCTTTCAGATCCCCACATGCAGCCACTCTGAGGCTTCAGGTGACTTGGATGTGCTTGGAGAATTATGTTTTACAGTACTGAGGGGAGAAAAGGACAGGGCCAGAGGACAAAGAAGCCCCAAAACCAGGAGGATTTCTAGACCCTAACTTTACCACCTTTCATGTGGCAGCAACACTAGGAAAGCAGCTAAATAGGACTGGCTGATTGTAAAAGTTCATCAGGTGCCCTTTGCCTGCCTGGTGAAAGGCAGCAATGCCCTCACAAATGTCAGCCTGCATATCGCCAGTCAGATTGCTGGTTGCCCACGAATTTGAGATCGTTTCTCATTGCCTCTAATGGCTGATGTGCAATCATTTCGGAGCGAGCTGCACATGACGCCCATCAGCAGGCAATCAAGCATCTCATATTTCTCTTCCAATGCACGATTCTCCATGCGGGACAGTCATTTTCTCTGGCCAGGGCCCGGAGCCCTCTGGTCCTTTGGCTGTTGTCTTCATCAAGTCCGCAGCTTGAAAGAAGAACTTTTTGCACATCAAACACCCACTAGGACCGACTGCCAGGGAAATAAGCATATATATCATGTGGAGTACAGCGACATCAGCCCTGAAGAGCTCTCTCCCAGATCAGATGCCTAAAAAATCCCATCTGATGTTGACTGCTCTGAAAGGTTAGAAATGCAGAGATACGTATTTCAGACAAGCAGCCCCTGAAAGCAAGTCTCTACAGACTGCACTAGTGCTTGAATTGTAACCAGAAGGAAATAGGCTGCCAAAATATAGCAGGGCTCAGGGATGTTATACACATAGCCATTTTATATACTTGTCTGCACGGAGAGCATTGTGCACCACCTATTGTACTGCTCTCCTTCTTGCCCGTATTTCATTATAGCTTTGCCATTTCTCAGTGTGTAAAAATAGGATGTGCTGGCACGGCTTAAATGGTGCTAAGAGCACTGTGGAGAGGCACAGCGATAGCTGCGAGGGAAACGAGGAAACAGAGGAGTTCTCCTGAGCAAAGAGCAATATCAAGCAAACGCTGAACCGACAACCTCTGCTGCTGAAACCAAAATGCTCTGGCAGAAAGCCACCACCACATACATATATACAGCAACCAGCAGCCCTGAAGAGGCAAGCAGAACCTCAGCAGTATAAGATACTGCAGACAGGATAATCCTGCTATTTTACCCATCTAAGGAAAGCTAGGTTTGGATTTGGAAAGCAATTTTCCATGGCTTTCCAGCTTGTAAATTCAAAGGCAAGTGGCTACACACTGGTGCAGGTCTCACACCTCCCTAATGTCCAGGATAATTCAAGATAACTGAGAGGGAGGTACCCAGGGCTGGTTTTCTGAATGTCTTGTGGTTTTGCTCTGCTGCAGGATGGTGCAGTATTCAGTGCTGGGCAAGACACAGGATTTTCAGCACCAATGTGTGTGCTGAAGGTGGGCTTTTGTTTGACATTGGGGCTGGTCTATCCAACATTGTGGTGGCGGTGCTCAGGGAACCGAGATCTTCAGCTCTCTGTAGGTGCTCTGATGGAATAAAGATTGTATGTGGCTGGAGGAAAAGAAAATAAGGAGAAAATTGGTTGGAGGCGATTTTGGAGACTTGTTTGCCAGGATTTAATATGTTTTGGATAACTGACAGCTGGCCCTCCATAGTCACATTTTTCTCTCAAATCTTTTTATTTCCTCAGGCAACGTTTACCTCTGCTTTTTAAACAAAATACAGTCAGAACCAGACTACCACAGTGCAGACTGACTGCTCTCAGACAGCTCTCCAAGCCTCCTAAACATGTTAAAGCACCCTCTTCCTGGGAAGTAGCTCCCAGTGATTTCAGCATGAATAAGGATGCAGCTCTGCCAGGAAGCATTAGCGAAAACACGATCATTCACAAGAGCCACTCAGTATTTCTGGGCTGAAATTATCCACAACAATATTTTTACAATTCTGTTTTTAATTTCTGGTAGTGGACACAAGGATCACTCTTTGTGATCCTTGTGTCCACCTGCATAGGTAGCTTTTATCATTATCTAACATGGTAATAGTTTTTCCCAATAATACGAACCAGTTAATGATTGGGATTTTGGTTTTGTTTTTCTTTATCCTGAGATAAAATTCAAGTTTTTATGAAAAGGACCATATTTTGGTTTCACAGTAAAAAGTTGTGGAGTGTTTTGCATGTAAAGCTGAATTCCATTTACAAACAGCAAGGAATAAAAAGACAGAGTTTAGCTTAGGTGTTTATACTAATGTTTAGGAGTGATGGAGTGGAGAGGTTTTTGGCTTGGAAGAGATGTGTGTGGAATATCTAAAATTCCACAAATCCAGTGAGCAGGAGATAATATTCCTCTTGAATAGACCCCCTTTTTCATCCAGAGAATTCAAATCACTGCATCTGCACAGGAAAGAGGACTTTGAGCGGTCAGTTAGCAACAAACCCTCAAATCTCTAGACCTGCTATAAATGTGATGAACTTGTAAATGAGAGATCCAGACACACAACACTTTCCTGCCAGCCTGGGTAATTCAGTACGACACAGTCCAGCAAACTCACCCACAGTCGCTCTGCACTCCCCAGCACTACTTTCATCCCTTACCCAAAACACAGGAGACTGAGGCCCTAACTAAATCTCAGCATCACAAAAGCAAGTTGCCAGGGCTGGTACATGGTCAGTGAGCCTCTGGTATATAGATACTCACTGGTATGTAGGCCTTTATTGCCAAAACTCCTCAGCAGCTGCACATGCTGGATTTATCAGATCTGATGAGATATGGCACCACAGAAATTGGTCTGAGAGCACTGGACTATTTACTACCACTGTACCAGAATAATTCATATGTGTTTTCCTCATCCTGAATACGTCCAAAACTAAACCTCCCAGGTGAAGTTGCACTGATTTAAAGGTAAAAAGGTAACCGTAAATCTGTTGACCTTTGGTAAACCACACTTTTTCTTTCTTTTTTTTTTTTTTTTTTTTTAAAGGGGGAAAACATGAATTCGTTTGGTGTTGAGAAAAGGGAAGTAATTTTGCAACTATATGCATCAAGCAAATCTCCAGATCCTTTGCACTGCACTGTCACCTCCTTTCACTGTTTCCCATTTGTTTTTATCTCCCAAAGCTTTCTACAGTCTCTCCTGCCCTCTCGTACATTTTCTCCCTAGCCTCTTGCATAAGGAAAGCCATGGATGGAAATACGCTTGGTTTACTTATCACTCTCTAAGCAGAGAGAGCAAACAAAATAAAGCCAAGTCCCTATGTGTGCTGTATATCAACGCGTTCCATCAGTGTGAGGTGATTGACTGTATCATGCACTGCCCTTGGTCCGGACCCTGCAGGAGGAGGTAACCCTGGGCTGCTGCACTGGTAGCAGATAACTGGTATTTTTACAACTGGGCTGATATTTTTCCCCTTTGGGAAAGAAGATTGATTTTTAGGAGGGGAATTTTTCCCTAGCCTGCCGATTGATTTTGGATAACCTCTCTGTTCAGAACGCCCTGAGTCATTTAAGCCTGTTTTCAGCTCCCACTATTTTCCCATTAAGTTTTTTTATAGTTTGCTTCCATGAATAGGAGCCTGTGACATCCAGTGCTTCACTGCTCCTTCATCACTTCCAATCTCTTAGCCACTTTCTGCACGTCGGACAAGAAAAAGAATAGGTCTTTGGTAATCAGAGTTTGTAGAAACCTCTAAGTTAATTTTAGTGGTCTATTGCAATGCAAGAGATTTTCATACTGTGAATGCATTAATATATTGAGATTAGCCTCAAACAGTGGTAGGAGGAGATAAGATAAGCTCTCAACATCTTTCAGAAGTAAACAGCAATGTGTTAAATTGGTTTAACAGCTTTTGGAGTTTAAATGAGGCGTCTTTTTTTTTTTAACGACATATTTAGAAAAAAAAAGCCCTTTAATGATACATTCACTTATATCACTTAATGTTGCATGCTACTTATTTTACAGGCATTGCTGTGCAAAGTGCCAGCATTGTTGCAATCCAAAGGAAATAACTACTTTCTTAGCTATTCTGCTGATTAGCTAATTTTAAGAGTGCAGATTTTCTTCATTAAATTCTCGGCTGGACACAGCATCGACAACAGTCTTTTGTGCAGCTCCAAACACAGTGGCCTACGACTGTGACTTCCAAGGTTAGCAATAATAATGAATTCAGGTGGTCCAGATCAAAGTAGTTTTTCTCAACCTACTAGATCATTTCTGTACAGAAAAATGAGTCCAATGAAAACTTTTCATCCCACTCACCATGCGTTTCCTCTATGGCTTTGGACATTCCCTATGGACATCAGAAAAAAAGCATTTTGTCCATTGTGTCCACATGACCCACTTCAGTCTCCATTCCACCTAAACATCCCCAATACACTGGGGCTAGAGAAGCAGTTCTGCACTGCTGGCAAATGTACGGAGACATCTGACAGTGTCAAAAGAGCAGGTTGGAGGTACCACTTGGGTTTCTTTACAGCTATTCCCTTGCAAGGGTCCTGGACCTGGTGAGAAGAAGTGGCTGGTGGCAGCTCCAGCACCGGCTGGGCTCCACGCAAGGCTGTGAGCACGGAAGCAGGCATGGGGCCCCATCGCCCACAGACTCTGGGTCCTGCAGTGTGCAATAAACAAAAGAAACCCCCAAAACCCACAGACTAATTAGATTAGAAATGTTGTCCCCAGTGTGAGGGAGTATTTGTTGGGTTCTGAGAACTGGCAAGGTTACAAAATCCAGATCTCCTACAGGGAGTTATATAATCTGAACAAATTTCTCCTCCATCATAGTTTTACCAAGAAAGTATCAGCTTTTATTTTTAAGGAATATTGAGGATAGAAGAAACCAATCCCTTTTAAATTTTTTAATTTATTTTGGGGTTATAGATTGATAAAAAAGCAATTGGATAAATTGGACAAATAACTGTATCGTCTATGTTTTTCCCTGTCTTCTTTAAAATGTCAATAAAAAGATGGGAGTTTTTTCCATGCCTTTTAGGAGACTATTTCACAGAGATTTTGTCCTGTTTCTTAGCTCAGACTTTCCCTTCTGTCATGTTTATCGTGCTCCCCTTAGCATCACAGTTTTGTACACTCAAAATAATTCTTTTCTGTCTGCCTGAACATAGTAATCATAATCCTAGTCATTACTCAGTGAAGCTATATACATTTAGTTCATCATCTTTTCTCATAAATCAATCTTTTCAACCTCAAAATCATTTTAGCTGCTCTTTGAATTGTCTCCAATTTGTCTAGTTTTTTCCTGGTAATGAGGTGGCCCAGAACTGAATGCTGCATTCAAGGCAGGCTGGCACCAAAGTAATGGGAACCTGGATGATTTTCATTATCTGCTGTTTGACACAAAACTTCATGTGAATACATTGCAAGGAAAGGCCTGTTCTTGCAAATGTAATAGCACTGAAAACATACACAATCTTTATGCTCTTCATTTAACAATGGGGATCCCAAGCATCAAGATTTCCTGGATTGTCCTATTTTTCAATCCTGAAACTGTCCATGAAAAAAATGGGAATTTGGCCTTTTGGCCCTGATTCCAGGTGCCAGTTTCCAGGCAGCTGAGGGCTGAAATATGGCCAGCAGAGAATGCACTGACCACAAATCAGTCGTCTTTCTTGGTACAAAACACAGCACAGATTTTTCTGTAATTCAGGTTTACATAAAAGAGAGGTTCCAAAGGCCAAAATCAGACTCTTAGCAGTGGTGTACCCATCCCATGCTCCTCTCTCTGCTCTAACATGGAGTTGTCACTGCCTGCAAAGCAGGGAAAGGCTGTTGGATTGCAGTGAGGGACAGGACACATGGTTGCAACGCTTGCCTGGAAAGATCAAGGTTTGGTTTTGCATTTCTGGCCTGGCTCCTTTCTACCTACATGTGGGAAGAAGCCATGGGGTCCTGGATTCTCGTCCCAGTGCTACCTAAAGGCACAGTTTCACATTACAACCTCTGTAACGGTGGCTCTGGTCATGAGAGCCAGGGTCCAGGTGTTTATACCCTCTTTCCTCCTTAAATCCTGCTCTGTGGCAGGTCACTGCCTCCTTGGTTGCTCTGGGACATCCAGACAAGGCAGTGAGCTGGTCCGTGCCTTAGGGACACACTTTCAGGACTAACTCTCTTCCTGGAAACAAAGTCATGCCCTAATTTCTGCAGTGTGTTATCAGTAAGACCGAGCACAGCAGAGGACCAAAGTTGCAACATGCAAATGAAAAGCAAGCCCATAACCACTGTGACATTTCAAACTTACCTTGGGCCCCTTCACAGAGGAAAGGTTCGACTGAACCTTGTTCCTGACACCTTGCAGGCCTCAGGTTTTCTTCTGCGTTATCCAAAAGTCCTGTTCCTCCTTGCCCTCCTGGAAATGCATCATTCAGCTTCTGAACTACTTCCTCAGCTCCAGCTCATGTCAGGTCATGGGACTCAGCTCAAGCCAAGCTCTACGCTTGAAGCATTTACTGATCCATTTTTATGGTAGAGCCGTCACATAAATACAGCATCGAGTTCTCCTTACGACCATCTGGGGACTTGGTAGCCAGTCTAACAGCCCCGTTATTCTGATGTTAAATAGAGCAGTAAGAGTAGAGTAAAAACAAAAATCAAAACCCACACAAAACAAGGTCCCCTCACCGTTAACAGGATTTCTGAAAATTATTTCCTTCCATCCACATGCTGGCGTGACAACAGCCGCTCCCTGTTCCTCACATCAGCAATAGCAAAAATCAATAGCAGGAAAGGAGGATCAATGCAAACAGAAATGGTGAGTTTTGTTTTAAAAGATTTTGGCAGAGGGGCTTTAAAAAATGATGCCATCTGTGGTATTTCTCTACATCGACAGCATGAGCTGTGGATAATGCCAGTCCCACATCAATAACATCTGCTAATGCCGCTTTCCGAGCGGTGTAATCAATCCTGCCCAGCAGGCCCTGGGGTAGAAAAGTAAGCTCACAAACTGCACCCGCCATCTGCATCCCACCCACCCTCACCCGAAATCTGGCAGCCCTCACTCAAAGCACCTGACGAGGCCATTGCTCAAGTTGCGGGGTGTTGAGGTGTTGGGCAGAACGAGTTGGAGGGGGGCCATCCTGCAATGACGCTGAAACTCATCACTTGCTTTTTTTTGCAGCTTGTCAGTCTTGAACATAACCGGTAGTTTCCCATGAGCAGCTTTGCACGTCTTTCCCCAGTTCGGACAATGCGGCTCCTGTGCCGTGGCAAACCGCACATGGTCACCCGGGGACCTGGCATGTCCCCATGGCAGAGATGGGCTGTCACCGTGCTCTGGGAATGCAGGTGAGGATGAGCACGTGCATTTTGGTTTGTCCAGGAAATATTTGAGGATATGTTTTCAACACTCCCAGGGATGAGAATGAAGGGATGCAGGGAAGATTTTAACACGCTGTTCCAGGCACACAGCCATGCAATACCTCTTACCCCAAGAAGAAAGTCTGCTTGAGGTGGCTCTCGCAGAAGTTTTGCCTGTCCTTTCTGCATGAAGTCTCTTGAAATCTGCTGAGATTTGAGGTACCACCCAACTGTCAGCTTCACCCATCATAAAATACCCATTTTCCTGCTAGAACATTTTGCTTGCATTCCCTCGCTCTGCACTGGCCCCAGGCAGCAACAGCAGTGCTGGGAGCGCAGCATTTGTCACGCTGAGCAGCAGCCCCTACATCCCCAAACCCAGACTCTCCAAATACATTTATATAACATTGCAGTTACGAGCGATTCCTTTGAATTTGATAGCAAAGTTCACTGGGCAGTAGTAGGAGGTGGGACAGGAGCAGATGCATTTTCTCTTGGGGCTGGATGGGTTAGTAGCCTTCAGCTTGCAGCCCTGAAAGCATCCATAGGGGCTTGCCAAAGTGTAATGGAGATTAGGATAAGTCAGGCAAAATAAAAGCGGTCAAACCACACACATTTGATAGATAATCCCAATACATGGAAGAACTGGTCTCCTGCTGCTCTCATCTGATATCCCCTTCTGCTGAAACTCTAGGCTGGGGTGCTGGGAGCGGGGTGAAGCCATAAAGCGCTCGTATTGAAGGGAACATTTCACCCAGATTGAAAGGAATGGCTTTTCCCCAGAGTCTGAAAAATGTTGAACAAATACCATAGTTTTTTTAAAAAGGTTTTACTTTTTGTAGACCTGAAAATAGGGATTTAACTTTCACATCCATTTTTAGCTAGATTGTGAGCGTTTATTGCTTTCTCGACACGTACAGAAAAAGCAAATGCTCCCTTCAGAGTTGTTTACTTTCAGTAGCGCAGAGCCAAGCAGTTGTTTCAATTAGAAGGTTTTCTAAAGACAAGGGCATTTCCCTAATACCTTTCCTGCGTCAAAACTGAACAGAATGGGAAACTTGGTACAAAAACTGCTGTTATCTGTGACAACAAATACAGCCCAAAATAAAAACCTGGCCAGCACCTGACCCACAGCCCAAGAGCCTGACCACTGCTGCTCCTCGGCAGTATCCTAAACACAAACCTCTGTCCATCCAGCAAGCAACCAAGCGTTCCCAGTCTCACTGCACATCTCTGGGAGCAGCATTGCAGCAGGATAGGTGATGCACGACCTTAACAGTTGTATTACTGCACAAGCATCATTTTGGCACTTGCAAGAGTTTGGGAAAAGGGAGCAAGAAGGAAAAGGAGAATGACGTGGTGAACTTGGTTAGATAAAGTTTCATTTGTCGGAGAACTGTTGAGGAAAAAAGGCTGATGTATTCCAGCCTGTTGTATAGTGTATTACAGAAGCAATCTATTTTTGTTCTGCTATTATGCCATGGAGAATTCATCTCTCTGCAACAGTAGAAGGGATAAAGGAAAAAATTGTCCCTTTTCCTGTAAATCAACTCCAGTACTTTGGGGTGGGTTGTACTTGCTTTCCTTGCAGCTGAATGCAAGCCTGTATTTTCCCAAAAGAACTCCGTAGTGGAAGCCAAGGTGCTCTTGAAGATCAAGTACAAAACTCAGTGACCTGGGACAAGAGAACAAGCCTTGAAAATAATCAGCCTGAGCTGGCACCTGAACCACAAAGTAAATCAAACACTCGGAGCTTTGAAAAGTTCAAAAGGCTTTAAGAAAGATAAAATCACTTGCCACTGAGCTGCTTATTTAGAGTCTTGATTTATTTTTTTTTTTAATACAAAGAAATATTTCCAGGGAGCTACTACAAATTCAGTGTCATTGTTTGGAACAAGAGAAGGCCAAAATGCTCCATCTGAGAGGAGGACTGAGCCTCTGTATACTGGAGGACATGGAGCCTTTGATGACAGCCAAGATGAGAGCATTCGATGTGTCCCATACAGAGGCACTGCTATGCACATCGAGATGCCTTCTTGTTATGCCTTATAAGAACGGTACTGAAACAATTAAAAGCAAAAGCAAGTACTTGCATTCAACCCATTTGTGCAGTCATATCAAAATTAATCTTAAAGCCACAAACGAAAAAAAGAGCTTTGGAAAATGTAGGCTTTTTTTTTTTTCTTTTATATCGCTGGCACGGGTTTCAGCCGTGGGCATGGACCCCACCATACCATGCAGTGACTCAGGGTGGCCAAGACGCTTTGCCCTGAAGGATACATACAGATGCACTTTCTGTTGGCCAGCAGCTGCAAGATGCACACCCTGGGCTTCAGGGAGACCTAAGGAGTAGCTCTTTGCCAAGAAATGCAAGGACAGGACGGACTATGCCAGGCTGGCAGATGCTGCTGTCCCTGACTGCTGGGAATGACTCTCCCAGGGGACGCAACAGGCTCAGACCTCCCAGGATAGCTTCCTCTCCTACTTACTGCTAGAAAACAAAAAAATATCACCTCTGCCCCAGGAGAAAACAAGCAATATCAGGTCAGCGTGGACAGACAGGCGGGGAAACCAAAAGAAATAATAAGGGGCTTTGATAAGAGTGCAAAACAGCGATATCAACACCCCAGTTATCAAACCATTTCAGGCTGCTGTAGGTGTGCAAGGCAGTGTCTAAACAACAAAGCCCCTGCAGCCTCCAGAAGGTCAGCGAGAAACCACACTTCTACTGCCTCTCGGGCTGCCAGCAGCGAGGAGGTGTTTGGGGCCGGCCAAGACGGGCTCTTGCTACCTGGAAGGCAGAGATGAGCTTTGCTCTGGTGATATTTGGATTAGCCTATGTTTTTCGCTTGATGCCTGCTTAGCTCACTGCAGAGCAGAGAAATTGTCTGAGATGGGAGAGATGCCTTCTTCTGCTCTAAACAGGCACCCAGCTACAACTGGTCAAAAACTGGGTGCACCAGCCTGCAAGGGCTGCTCTGAGCGAGATGCTCTGGGGGCTGCAGAGAACGAGGTGGCCCCTGCAAGGCTTTGGGAATTAATAGAGAAAAAAAAAGTAGGGAGAAAGAAAAGAAAGAAATAAATCTGAAGAAAACTATAGAAAATAGAAAAGGCATAGAGAATGAGAATAAAACACGAGCTCCCTTTGTCCCTGCTGTCTTTAGGAAGGAAGGGGGAAGCGTGGTGGGGAGGGAGCCGCAGTTGCTCTTCTTGCTGCAGGGACCTGCCACACATGTCCCCTGAGAGCTGCAGAGCTGGGAGCACACAGCAGCCTCATTTCACTGAAGGAAGGGGGAAAAGCAGGGAATGCAGCCAAGGAGGGAAAAGCACAAAGGAGGGAGCAAGGCTCTGAAGCAAGGAGCGAGGAGAAGACTCACTGGTCCCTGCCTGGGGGACCCAGAAAGGCCACTGCCTCAGTCACACAGGGGTTACGGCGATGTACGGTGCAGAGAGCATCCTCTGTGGAAAAGGATGGTGCTGTTTACATGATTTATAGCCAGATAAGATGATTTATAATAATGAATAATGAATTCCTACATGTGTTAACTGGAGCAGCAGCACAAACCTGACACCACCTAAGATCAAAGTGATTGCTTCGACCCCATCTCCCCAAGCGCACCTTTCCCCAGCGTTGCCCTGTCAGCACCTTCATTCACGTTTAATATTTACGCAGCACGGGGTGCCAGGAGCTCAGGGCAGCCGGCTGTGCCAAGTGCGCTGTAGCAGCCCTCCCTCCTGCCTCATGCAGCTCAGTTGTCTTCTGCATTTGTTCTGCAAGGTGAGCAGGCACCCCAACAGCTTCCTTCTTGCAGTTTTAATGATACTTTTCATTTATTGCACGTTGGCAATGCTCTCAGGGCTGCAGAGGGGTCAAAATGAGTTTGACCCCACTCCCAAGACACTCAGCTGGACGGGCCAAAGCAAGCAGGAGGTACCTGGAAACACCAAGCAGAGCAAACTGCCTCCAGAAGTGACCTTTGATCCTTTCTGTGGGATGTTGAGGGCCCTGGGAATGGCTGGAGCCTTGGGTCGTCACTGGCCTCCCAGGAGCCCCATGATGACAGTGATGATGGTGATGCACATGGCTCAGATGCAAGCCCCACACTATAAGTCAGAAGGACAGGGAGCTGCAGCCCTCAGTCCTGCGTGAGGTGATTACTTATTGGCTGTTGATAATTCAATTATTCTGGGAATGAAGGGAAAAACCAACAAAAATACAGGGTTTTGGAAAAAATGCCAGTTCTGATGTTCTAGCCTTCCTGCTAAAAGCCTGGGTGATGGTTTTGGTGACAGCTGCTGGAGACTGAGGCTGTTTCTTAAATCTCAGGAGATATTTTCAAATATTTTTCCCAGTTGGCTGGGTTGTATCATCCCAATTTGCATTGCAGACATTTACACTTGTACTCCATGTTTTCCATTTTTTGCTTACAAACATTTTGTGGAAAGAAAACAGGCATTTTTGAGCTGCACTAATTCTAATCTAAGTTCAGACGTTGGTAAGGTAAGGTCAGCATTCTGTCAATGACAAATTTAATGAAAATAAAGGTCCAGACACCAAAATGTTATGGAACTGGATAAGGCTTTTTGACTGCTGTCATTACAATTGATAGTTCTATTCAGTCACTTGAAATTTTATTGATTTTTTTTTTTCCAAGCACTCCACCTTAAACTTATTTTTCATTTCAGGAAATCAATACTATGGATCCTTTGACACAAGGCATGCAGCATTCTGCCACAATATGTATTTCATGATGGAAGGAGCTGGGATTTTTTTTCTGCTCACTTCTTTCATCATGAAAATAAACTGAAAATCTCAGTTACTTATAGAAATACAAATCTGGGGAAAGCTTCATGCCCTTGATTCTCTGCACTACATCACCTGTGCTGCTGTCTGCCATGGAGATTTTTTTCCCTCCAAGCCCTGCTGCTGGTGAAAGGCAGAGTTATGAATGTGTGATGAAGTTCACCTAACAGCTCTGCTAAGTGGAAATTTTTTTGTTCTTCTTCTTCTGTCTGTTTTTCTCTCTTTGTTTTTTTCTCAAATCTGCTTTCCTGGGTACAGGCGGAAAATCTTATCTTGCAATTTCGTCAATAGAATGAAAAAAATAGGTTTTGCATGGGCAAAGGCTCTGGTCTGGAGCACTGGGCCTCTGTGGAGCCAGCGGGTGAGACCGGAGGTGGGCGAGGAGCCTGGCCCACTGGAGACACCAGTTTGTTGACTGTGGGGACCAATCTACACCACCTCCCTCTCCAAAACCACACTTTCAAGCCCACATTCAGCAGCCCTGGGCTGGCCTTTCAACACCCACCCAGCCATGCCGTACCGAGAGCATCACGGATTGCATCATGCGAGCGCAGGTGACTCAGCACCAGTAAAGTCTGTTTTGGGGCAAAACGTGAGCAGCAGCAGAAGGTGCTGCCCTTCCTCACCAACCTTGAGTGGTTCTGATGGTCACCTTCGCTCTTCCCAGTTGATAGATGAAGGACAGGCATCCAGTTCCTAACTTTCACATCATGTCTCCATGCTGTATTTTTCCTAGTAAATGTACAATTTTCAAAGCTTAATCTGTGCTTGAATAATGGCCACTGTTTTCCTCTGTCAGGAAAGCTCTATGGACCAGAAAGAGCAAAGTCAAATCCCTTCTCAACCCAAAGAAGCTGACCCTTCTGGTTAGCTGAGGTCCTTAGAAACACCCTGTACTGTGGATCCAACCATCCTTCTGACTGATAAATAATTTAGTTCTGGGTGTTATGAATCCCTGGCTTTTTATGAGTATCAAAATTTATTACAAGTATAGAAAATCTCACCTTTATAAATAATTAACACTGGTTACACAAAATTACTTTAGTAAATTATCTGAAATTTAAGTGAAAAAATGGAGTATTTGTCCCTCTCTTTCAGAAAAAAAAAAGAAAGGTGAGGGAGTAATAACAATGTAAGAGCATGCAGGAGGGGTGAGTGGACTACATCTCTCTTCTTAGTATCTCTCCGACCCAACGGATTTGTGACTACAGCTCTGCAATTTTGAGGTAAATGAATTCAATTCAGAAAGAAGCAGGAGAGAAAGAGGGAAGCTTGCAGTCAGCATTTGTATAGGTGCAAGAGATATAGAAAGACAATATCCAGCATCCATAGTGTATTACATCCACCACTAAAACCAGAATGCTATTAGCAGTCCTGGCACAACAGGGGGGAGATAAAGAAAGAGAAGAAATCAGGATTGATGTTCTCTTCCTGTATTTGTTATCTTACAGAAAACAGCAGCAGAATACAAATCAACCCACCCCACGTACAGGAGGGTGGGATTCTTTGAGACTCTTGTTTTATGGACGAAATAAATTCAGTCATCGGCGGATGAAAGGCTCTATAAGTGTAAAGAAAACCTAACCTTTCGTATTTTTTTTTTCTCCAGTCAAGAGCTTTTGGAACAGAGACTGGTGTGAAGGGAAACGCCAACTGTGGCTCGGCTAAGGATGGTCACAATTTTCCCTTATCAGAAGAAACACTCAGATTTCTTCCACTCCTTTTATGGCAACTCCTTTCTGGAGACGACAGTAAAATGGCACATAAGGATTAAGGAATTGTTACTCATTTGAAAAAATAAAAATAAAAAAAAAAGAAAGAAAAAAGTAAATAAAAACTTTTAAAAAGGAAATGAGCTGGCTAGGGAAAAGTATGTGGGCAAAAGTGGAAAAAAATACGTTCTTCAAGTTTCAGCAGAGACTGCCAGTCTGCTTCTTTCCAGTCTGCAGTTCTCCACCTGAAAAAACAAGTTTATATGCACTACAGACCAAGTCAGCATCTGTTACACTTCTGAGGGAGACTGTACCTTCCTGAGAAGGTAAAAACACAGCAAGCACCAGGGTGGCAAAGCTCTCCCACCTCACCACCACCGTCTCCTGTTCTGTACTAGTGGCACTGCCAAGTTATTTCCCACATTACAGGATGCCTTGAAAAGCAAGGGAGTTTTCAAAGCTATCTATAGACTGGACACAGTAGGAAGAGTTGAAATCAGACTGTAAAGCTACCTAAAACACTCTTTTTCATATCTCTTGCAGATGAACATATTATGTAGACAACTTTTCTGGCTCGTGCTCTTTGCTAGAATATACTGATTTACAAGGCAGAGTCAAGAAATCAGTCATTACAATATCACTCATAAGCACACAGCCCTTAAATTACCATCACACCAAACATCCCCGAGCAGTGGGATTCTTGGGGTTTCCAAATACACTGTGCCCAGAAGGTGGTTTCTCTGAAAAAAATCAAACCACAATCTAAACCAAAGGGCACTTTTCAGATTGGTGATGAAATTCTTAATTACACAGCATCAACCGCAGCGGTACTCGGGAGAAGCAAATTCACTTACAAATTATGCACATACATCAAAACCACCTTCTGTTTCAGAGACAAATGCCCAATCAATCCAATCTATTTTGCCATCTACAGTAGACGCTGCATCAGGCTATTTCATAACTATAAATTTTAATACATCTTTCCTGACTATGGTCAGTCAACTTGTTATTATCTGGACTCAGGGAGGGAGCTGAACTCACCCAAATAAAGTAAAGCACAGTCAAACAAAACCAGTGTAAATCAGATCGTGAAAATAAATGTTTTATTTTCTATATTACTCTTGCTGAAAACCGGAGTTATGATGTAGAAAGAGGTCAACGATGGGAATAAAAGCGTTTTACTTTTGATGTAACACAGCTCATTCGCAACTGGATAATCTGCCCACACATAATTAAAAGTTGACAGCATCTGTATTGTGAGCTAGGCGAGAGATTAAAGGAAAAAGCAAAGTTGGTTTTCTTTCAGTCTTTCCTAGGACTCTGCTGCTTGGTGCAGGTGATGGATTAAGATGGAGCTGGGGTGCAATTTACAGCTCTGTCCCCTGGGCTGCCTTTCCGGAGAAAGGAGAGCAGTGATGGAACAAGCGCGATCCTGATCACTTGGCAAAATGTAACGTGCTTCCGAAACACAAGGGGCAGGGCCACAGACAGGGATTTAAATAAAACCAGTTTGTGAGGAAAAGATCTATTGCTAAGCTTAAGTCGAAGCTGCAGCCAGTGCCCAGCTGGGTGGGGAGGACGGAGCAAAGGCAACGGTTTCATCAGGAGAATTGGATCAAAGCGACCATCACACAGCTCTTCTGGTGCTATGATGTGCACATTTAGGAGAGGCAGATAACGGTTAGAAGAAATCCTGTACATTCAATCATCATCCTTTTCTGTACATTCAGTAACCATCCTTACAGAGATTTGATTCCCTATTACATCGTTCTGAATTATATTAGAGGTAGCACACAGAATAAGGATTGGGCTCCCTCATCCTTTTATGCCTCTAAACCCAGCTGGAATGCTAGAAAACAATAAAGCTCCTTTTTCTTTTTTTTTCTCCCCTCTTTACTTAAAGGAAAAGGTGCTTGATAGTAGTTTTAAGATTAAGAAGGAAACGGGTATTTAAAAAAGAAACATATTCCTCTTGGGTCACTATGAAAAGCTGTTTCATTATTGCCTAGAACCAATGGAAATAAAGCCAGCATGTCATCAGATCCTTAATACAGCATTAGATCTAATTGAATCTCTTGCATCTATTTTTAATGAGCAGCTCGTTTGTTTAATGTGATGGCTACATAATCATGAGTTTGTTCTCTACTTGGAACATATTGGTTCTAAGGCAATGATATTTAATTACTATCTCTCAAGGAATTATAAGAAACAAGTGGCTAAGCTTGAAAATACAGTGAATTATTCCTTGTCCACTGGACTGAGGGGACCAAGCCTTTCACCTCAGGTTTCTTCATCAGCATCTAGCACTGGATCTCTGTACAGAAACCAGCCCAAAACCAACACATGCAAATGTATTACTGGGTAAGACTTTCCATAAAAAGAATTAAAAGCCTCATATTAAATGTGCAATATTGAGCAGTAAGAACGAGGATGCAATCCAGCTGTTGAGACTGAAATAGCAGTGCATATTGGGAATGCACATCTGTTTTCATAGAAACAGCATCATCTGTTCTCCTTGCAGCTATGTGACCCTATTTCTCTCTACTCTAGTGCCTAGAAATGGCTTTAAGAAGCCACCGAGACTCCTGCCATGATCTGCCTGTCCCTGTTTCTGTCCCCCAGGCCCATGACTTGACACGCTGTCCCTGTCACTTGTCACCACTCAGCATCTTCTCCTCCACTCTGCTCCAACAGCTGGTTATTGGGGAGGGAGCTGACAGGAGTGGAGGTGAGGGAATTATTGCTGGTAATAACATCTGCAGCCAATCCAGCCTTCTTCCCGTGCTTTGTTTTGATCAAACCTGCTCCATATGAAGGGATCGATCACCTGTAAATCCTTCCCCAGCATTCAGGTTGAAGAGAAGCTCCCGAGACTTGCATGCCTTTCGGCTGCGGGTTTTGCCTTTCAGCACTTCAATCACAGGCGCTTACTCCTCGATAAAATTAATAAAACCCCTTAAAGACGCAAATAACAAACCTTCACCCTCAATTCGGCCCCATCTCACATGGAACAGCCTATGCCCCTTGACTAATATCAGTACTTCCATTTTCACTACAAATGGCTTTTCCAGTATTTTTACAGAAGGGCTGCGTGCTGTGCCTTACCCTTCCAGCCAGCCCCGAGCACAAAGGGGTTACCAAGCAGTAAGCGCTCTGCGCAGTGGGGCTGAATGCGGGTAATTTCTCACCCAGCCAATTTGCCATTCTCTCTCTTAATGTCATTACTCTTCCCCTCGGTGTAAGCCTCCCTCACATGCGACCCCATCAATAATGCTGAGCTGAACGCAGAGCCTTGTTTAAAAAAAAAATAGCCACAGATCCTCACTGCGAATGCCTACCCAGCTACTGCTTAAGCAGACCAACTATTAGGGGGCCGGTGGCTCTAAGGGAACCCCTTCAAAAATACAGTTTTCATGAAAGACGTATGCTACCTACTCCGTTCTGGGCTATGGCAGTGCCACAAGTTAATCGCAGAGCGATCAGGGAATAATATCCTTCTGCTGACATGAGTAATTGCAGAATTACCATTATTTCCAGCAGAGCTACAGCGCAGTCCCCACAAATAACTATACAATTGACTTCTATAAACCCTGTTATTGTCCTTCAAATGTTTTCTAGATAACAGGAGCCATCACTGCGAGGGATTTCACAGGTATGCATTAACAAAATTAAAGATTTATAGTTTAGCCAAAGTCAGAAATCTCATTGACATTACCGAATCAAACCTTGCTACTCTATTCATGCAAGATAAACCCCATGCAACTCCTGCAACTTTTTGCATGGATAAGGTAAGAAGGATTTAGCCACTGGATGTGCACAACTTCTGCTTTCTTACAGACTGCGTACTAACTGTAACCTAAGGGACATCCAGAGCAGCAGCTTTGCATCTTTGGACAGGAGAACCAGCAGATCACTCCAAGCTAAGAAAAATCTATGTGGACTGAGGACGCAAATGTCTAGGGGGAAACAGGGCTGACAGAAGCTGTTTTTACCATTCTCATGATTTGCTCCAGCTTAGAACAACACTACAAGGGTTTTTTTGTTTGTTGTGTTGTTTGGGTTTTTTTTCATTTTTTGTTTTGTTTTGGTTTTTTTTTAAGTTGTATATTTCGTCCTTCCAGCTGCAAGAAGGAGGAGAAGGGACAGCACAGACTAAACCACCAGCTTGGGCTGGCAGTGAAATATCACGCTCAAATGCCTGAATAAGCCACAGTGAAGAGCAGATTAGACAAATTAACAATAAAACTGACTGTTCCCTCTTGTCCTCAATAGATGGGAAAGTAATGAAAATCTCATGAAAGATAAATGGTAAAGTTAGTTTAAAATGGATTTAATGAAAGTAAAAGAGGATGAGTGTTCATTCCAAGCAGATGATTTATATTTTCTGTATTTTAGTCTTCATAACCAAGTTCTGTCTCGTTAGCCATTAGAAGTTTAATATAGGGTTACAAATTCAGTCAAAATCCAAGCAGCTTTTCATACTTTGAAGGAGCACAATGCTGCATTTTGAAAGATTAGCAAGGGCGTCCTTGGCTGGATCCTTGCATATTAAAAAGTGATCTTCAAACCCGAGTTTTTCTTGCAGGATAGGGGGATGGGGAATAATTCAAACCATTGCTCCCTTTTTTTCTTCCATTGAACTTTGTATAACGTAAAATTATACCAAACTTGCAACAAAAGGAATAAAGACTTGCAAAGAATTAGCTACAAAATGAGTTGCTGTTTTGAAGATGAAACACGCTCCAAAATTAGCTGATTTTTTTTTTATACTCTATATTCTTTGGCTTTCAGCTGCTCATTCTAGAAAGAATGAGCTAATTTTTCCCACTTCTTCCTCTCAATATTTTTCCACAGTATAAATAATACATAATAATAACAATATTGGCTTTATTTGGAAGAAGTAGAATCTGTCTTAGTGTCAGAGCCAGGCTGGAGGCAGCCACAACATGGACGAGGGTTATGCACCATGATGAAACCCTCATGTTACACAGCAAGGACCACGAACCAGCAAACCCATCCTTGGCTAGATGTGCTGGAGGAACACCACCAAAGGGACGCACAGGGATGCATGACCTTTTAGATGGGCAAAAACAAGCCAAAGTCCTTTCTAAAGCAGGAGGCACAACACAAACGCAGACCCAGGCTGCCCACACCACCTTGCCAGTGACTCAGCACCGAAACCCAGCCTGTCCTAGGCCCGACCAGATAGCGCAGTCTCCTGTGACTCATCCCCAAAACAACAGCAAAGCTGCCAAAACACAAGTGGGGAGTTGTGACAAGGCACCAGTGTTCTGGGTTGGACCAACCCACCAGTTTCCTACAGGAAAGCACAGCAATTTTAGGTTGCTACTACTGACCTGGGAGCAAGCAGGCCTTTATATCTGCAGGCCTTCATCTCTGCAGGCCATGGGCAAGATGGGGCTGCTGCAATGGGCAGCCAGGGGCTAATCAGTTAATGCCAACAAGTTAATAAGTAACAGTAATTGGCTAATTAGCTAATAAGTAATTTACAGCAGTGGACCCCTGTTAGCTGCCTGGCTGCAGTGAGAGGGTATGGATCCAGATCTCTGTAGACTGACAGCAACGTCCTTGATGTTTTAGCTGTATAAATAAATAAACAAATAGATCACACACACACACACTTTCCTTCAGAAATTAATGTGAATTTTCCACACACGCTCAAGGAGCAATCCTCTACTCAAGGTTTCCTGCCATCCGTGTCCTCAGGACTCCCACGTAACGTAGGATCCTGCTCCAGCCTCTGCTCACATCCCTAGATCTCCTCTGCCAGGCTCTGCTGCCATAAAGCAGCTGCTAGTGCTAAGTGACTTTCTGCACCAGTGGTCCTCTCGTGAGCAGCACTGATTTTTCTTTCCTTAGCAACTGAAGACGCGGGGTCTGACTTCAGTCAATTGATTTTGATGGGGATCGCATCCACTTGCAGGGGGAGGAATTGGATGCGCCGTGAGTGTCTCAGTCCCTGGCTGAACAATTGTACTAACAGCAAGGACGCAACGGCAACAGATTTCAGGCTGTCGCAGATAGCAGTAACAGTCAATCACCTGCATGAAATGACTGTGTTACAGTAAATCCTCTCGCTCCATGGAGTGAAACCATCCTGTTCCTGGCCTTTTAGGAGTCAAAGAAGCAACTCATTTCTTGATGAAACTCAACTGGCCTTTAGTTTCCCATGGGAACACGTTGTACAGTAACTTCGTAATCTGTGATCAAAATGAAGGAACATAATATTGGCAAAGCTTTTAGATGTCAATTCCCCCACTGCCTGCTTGCTGTTCTGCACTCTTATTCTGATGTGTTAGTATTTATAAACCACAAACTGCTTTGCTGGGTGTATACTTCCATAGCGGCTTGACCTCTCAGCCAAGACCTCAGTCCAGTTGCAAAGCTGCGGCAGAGGAGCTCACAGAAAACAGCCCCACCACCGCGTCCCATGCAGTGAAGGTGACCCCTGTCCTGTGACAGTCATACCATGCTGTCAAGGGGTTGGCTGGCCACAGCCACATCCCAGCTGATCAACAGATGTGGAGAACTTGGCCATGGGTGTTCTACTGCCCCATGATGGGTTTCTGGATACTTTTAACCCTAAAAACACAGTGGGTGCAACCAGGAGGCTCTCACATGTTGGCTGCCCTCTTCTCCAGCCCCTACCAGTGCTGCTGGTTTTGTTCCCTGATGCAGGAGAAGCAAATATATTACCCACCACAGCAAATGCCAGACAAATAAACACGGGTGCTTTTCAGGCCCTGATGAGTAGGTCACATCTCTCCCCAGAGAATAATCTCCCAGAAATCGACATATAACATTGAAAGACAAATGAGAATGAAAAGGCCTCTCAAATTTAATAGCTTCCATGAATTACACTGCCTCTCATCTATATGGACTGTCACTCTTTCCATTAAAGAGTCACTGTCATCAGTAATCCATTTTAAGATTTATAGACGTGGAGATTTATAGACTTACTGTTCTTATCTGTTTTTTTTTTCCTCCTTGCATCTCCACGGGTCCCCAAAAGGTGGAATTCTATCCAAAACCTCTACCCTGCATCTGAAAATATAAACCTGCAACGGGATGGCAGTCTTTTGAATTGGATGCCAACAGAAGTAATAATGCTGATAAGGACAGCAAGGATGATAACGTAGTGGGGGGAGAGGGGGGAATGACGACAAGGACAAGAAAGGATAAAAGATGAGCAGGAGAAAATAAGAAAGGGATAATCCATGTTTTAATTTATTTTTCACAAATTCTCACTCTGTAAGTTCACTAATTTCTTGAAAGAAAGAAAAGAATTAGGTTACTTTTCCTCTTTGGTCATTTTTTACTTAAGAGAAAAAAAAACCTGCATCCTTGAAGTGAATCTATTCAGATCCAACTCTTGCATCCAAGAAGGCCACTTCACAACGTTCGCAATAAAGAATATACTCAGGTGGGAGTACACTGACATTACAAAGCCTCTTCAAACAGCTAGAGGAATTTTAGTATAGATGAGCCTCAAGCTACCTGCTTTGCATATTTTTATCTGATTCTAGTGCAGTTGCACAGTTTGTTCTGATAGTAATTGAATACCAATCTGTGGATTAATACCTCCAGCACAAAAGAATTTGAATATGTACGTGCTGCTTGAAACTAGTCTGTTTGCATGTGCAATTCGATACTGGGTAAAACGGCAAATACTTACATGACTTAGAAATCAAAGTACTTTTCAAAAGCCTCTAACTCATTCTGAGCCTGGTTTTGGGATGTGTGTGTGAGAAACTGATATACGTATCCTCACTCCGTTATTCTACGTGTTACACTGACATCAGGTAGAGTTCGAGGCAACTCTAAAAAAGTAACATTGGACAAAATTCCTTAGGTAACTTTTAAAATCTCCGTTCCTGCTAAGCATTGCTTGGTATTTTTGTACATGCTTGTCTGTGGGGAGAACTAGGACAAATCTTTCTCTGAGTTTTGCTGTTGTGTTAAACAAAGCTGGTACATTCGGTGAGCTACCGAAGAAAATGCTTTGGTACAAATGGCTACGGTGTACATCAATGGAGGTCTGCAGGCAGCATTATCCATGTGTATTAAAAATAAGGCTCTCTTCCCAAATGCAAATTTGCTTAAAGAACAGTGAACTGTGGGGACTGAATGTGTAATGCATTCCAATTAGCCTCCACCTAATCACAGCTATTACCACGGGCTATCTCCACATTGGAAGCTGTGTCTGTGCTGATCCTTTACAACATGCACATGTGACGGCTGTCAAAGTAATTATCAGCACAAATTTCACTTTCTATTTGTATTTTCTAGCTCCAGACAGAGAGAAACGTTATTGGTGGATTAATTTTGCCGTGCTCCTGGGGAAAGGCAGAACAGTGCTAGGACTCATTTTAAACCGATCCTACTCGAGCTCGGCAGCAGGTAGGGTTATGACCCATGAATTCAAGAGCCGGCTTCCTGTGCTCTTGTTACACAGGAAGGAAATCACGAAGCCAAAGCTGTTAGAGTGTCCTCCTTGAACAAATAGTTTCCTAAATAAGTGCCCTGGGCTCATTGCCTTTAATAATCCCTCGGTTGAATGTCATTAATATGCGTGTTTTTTTCTCCCAACAGCATTGTTCTCTTGCAAAACAGTTTCCATACCGGGTCTTTTACACACTCTGCTTTTTGCACAGCACAACAGCTATTTGCGAAATAAAATTCAACAGGGCAGAACTGTAAATGATGGGAGTTTAGTGCGCTTACACCTCTCTTGTCCCATCTTTAAGGTGACACTGGACAGAGGTCCATGTCATGGAGCAACGTCATTGTGGAGACCCTGCAAAGGAGTGGAGTGCTCAGTTACAGCCAAATTCTTCCTCTCTGGAAAGCACATTACTGTAGTTTGAGCACCAAGGGGATGCTTGTGTTGTTCCGTGGGCTGCCCAAGAAAATGGGAAAATGGTGCAGAGCTTGCTCACTCTTCCAACGCTCCTCCTGCACCAGGAGGAGGGCTGTCTGCAGTGGCCTCCTCCTCCTCCCCAACCTGAAGGCAGCTGTTTGAAAGTGCACGAACTGGCAGTTTGGGCATCTTCCCAAACCCATGGATCTTGTAGATCCAAGAGGAAAGGAGACATAGTGCCTGGAAGCATAGAAGTTACCTGCAGCTGCTCCAAAGGCTCTTTACAGGACAACCAGCTCCTGCATGATCTGCTGTAAGATCCTCCTCACTGCCCGCCCCATCGTGCAGGTGCTGCAGTCGGGCACTGTCGGTGTTCACCGCTGAACAGTTCCCACCTGGATTCACAGCAGCAGCAGAGGCTGGAGCAGCAGTCTGGCAAATGGCCTCTCTCCTTCCCCATCTCCCGCACTCCAAATGCCCCTGGTCTCTGGGCAGAGCCGGTCGTGCTGGAGACCCGGGGGTGAGGGAGGCACCAGCCTCTGTGCTCGCGTGAGAGCATGCAGACGAGCGCATGTGATCAGGTATTAAATACATCTGCAGACAAAGCAGATGATCGAAAACGCCATTTTGCAGCCTCCTGGCAGCAGCTGCCACACTGACAGGGACCCATGCAGCATCAGACAGTGGCAGAGACCAAAACTCATTTTTTACACACACATCCCCCCTACTTTAGGTAGTGATTTAGAGATCAGAGGAAGGACTTGACAATTTAATATTTAAACAATTTGTTTCATGTTTAGGCCATCATGTTAATGATCCGTGTGTCACAACAATAATCAAGTGGGGTTGAAATTCACTCGCAATTAGCCACTTCTCCTGTCACAGCCTACAGCATATCAGACCCATGGCTTCTAATTTTAGCTAAATGCTTGCTTTAAAATCTAATTCACATTCTGTTTTCCCCCTAAATCCACAAATACTTGTATTCCCCATGGCTCTGTATATAAAGTCTCCCAGTTGAGAGGAGATGTCTGTGACAGCATCTGCTGCGGAGCTGGGCCCTTCCCTCCTCTCTGCCCTTCACCCTTTCAGCTCCTTTTTTGCCCCCGCGATGCCCAGACAGCTGCAGTCCTCTCCCTGCTGTCCCAAGAGAAAAACATTTAATTTCTGGGTACCATGCTGAGCAAGTCATCTGTCGTACCCCTCATGGCTTCTGTCCATGCACCATAGAGTATCCTACAAAAGTTGAAGGAAAACAGTGTCATTTCAAAAATTTGGGTACCCATCAGGGAAAATAGAGGCAAAGCCATAAAATCACATATCCAGGCTGCATTTGAACTATTCGAGTGGTGAGAAAATAGTCTGACTGGTCCTGCTGCTCCTCTGCAGCCCTTATTCAAAACCAGATTTAAGCCTCTCGCACAAAAACACCCTTCTCTTGCCTCTTTATTTTCCCTCTTTAATAATCTGCATTATGCTGGTACTAATCCCAGCCAGAGGCCTGTTGTGCTAGAGGCTGTGCATTCAAAGCCAAGAGCAGTGCCCTAAAGAGCTTTAAACCTCACTAATTTTGGTGCAAATTATGTAAAACAAAGTGTTTGCAGCACTGTTCAACAAGCCGGGGAATTTCTTCAGGAATTCATACGCTGTTGAAAAACAGGGTTGGACTCTTTTCTTTTCTTAAATAAAAGCTTAACCTTGCCGCCACCAACAACTTTTACCAGTAGTAGCCTGCATCATTTTTACGACAGCAGAGAGTTTTTGACCGATTGTCTTGTGGGTACCAAACCTCAGCTCTGCTGTGGTGGAAACCTGAGTAACAACATCCACAGCAACGCGCTGCCTCGCACCTCCTCAACATCTTTATTAATGATGTACAGCCCAGCCCCGGCTGCTTGCCAACGCTTACCGCCAGATTTACGGCTCACCTCCAGGGCCTTTCCCACTCCTCTTAATTTATTACCACAACAGTGTTCATACATGAGCGTTTCGTGTTAGGGAACCAGCAGCGTGTTGGTAGCATTACAGCAGATGAAGTCTATTAAAGCTCCACCAGTTCAGGCAGCCAAAGCCTCAGGGAAGCCAGTCTCCCCCAGCTAACAAGCTGCGAAGTTGCTTTTTTAGCCCTTGTAAAGTGGATGTTGCTTTTTTAGCCTTTGCAAAGTGTTTAATGCCATCGTAAAAGAGTAGTTTGCATCTAGCCACTGGCTCCTGCGAGGCGTCCCCAGGAGCAAAATGCTCTCTTCTGCTGAACTCTGAGCTGAGCCCCTTCGCCTCCCACCAAGTCACTACAATTCAGCTCGCGGAGGGTGATCTCTTTTTCCCTTTTTCCAGCACAATTTGATTGTATCTAAACCTCCTCAAATTCACACCTCAGCTCCTGCTTCCTGTTAAATTTAATTGCTTTCTCTCAAGATTTTTTTTTACTTTTCCCCCAAACTGTATTAAAGGGCTGGCAGGCTCCAAGAAGCATGTTTCCAGGGGACCTCAGACCATCCCCACACCAGAAATGATGTGAAAAATCGAAGACTGAAGAGCGAAGTCTGGCCTCTGTAGTTTTGAAAGTCTTTGCACAGTGTCATCCCACTACAGACCCTAAAGAGAGAAAATGGAGCAATTTCCTTCTTTCTTGGCATCCCTGCTTGATGTGCCACCTCAGACACGGAGCTGCGCAAGCCTCAGGGGCCTCCTAGAGAAGAGATTCCCACAGCTCTCTGAAGCCAGCCCTGGGGAAGCAAAGCCCTCGCAGCTGGTAAGGGTTGGCAGCCTTGTTCTCCACCATCAGTGCACCCGAAGGACGGGTTCGTAACCAGCTAGCATTACTTGAAGGTAATTTGCTCTGTCAGATGAGACTTTTGGACTGGTTCCCTCAACTAGCGTGGTCAGAGATGGCACCTGCCTCCCCTACTCTTTTACACCTCGTGTTATCCTACTCCAGACAAAGTATAAACCTGAGACCATCGCTGACCTGGGTCAGCCCCAGGCAGTCCCTAGCTCCCATCTGGTTTACCCCAGGCGTGCAGGACAGCAGTGATAGAAAACCATCCAAGGAAGCTCGCTCACGGGCTAGACAACAATAGTGAAGGCCCTTCATAGTTTATCTGTAATTACGTTTTCCATTTTATCCAGAATGAAAAAGTCATATACATTTTAATATGATCTAATAACAATCACTCTATCAATCTAAATTATTTAATAGTAAATGATCCTTTCCAGTAATTTTTTTAGCCATTCTAACAGAATTTATTAGTAATTTATTAAATTTGACAAGGTGATAACAAAAGGCTATAGAAAAGTATTCAGCTTTATTACAGTCTATAGTACTTTTCCATAAAGGTTAATTTGGACTTACCACTCCTAATAGTTAAATGGCAATACTTCTGCTGAGACTCTTCAAACCGTATAGTTCCTCCCTTTCAAGAACAGTCCTTCATTTTACATTTATGTTCTACTCCACTCTTCTTCTGTGGGTTTCTCCATCAATAAGCTATATTTGCAGAAATTTAGGGCCGCCTTCTCTTTCCTCTGCAAGTACTACTGGATATGCTACAGTAAAATACAAACTAAAATCTACCGATCGAGACAATTCTAAAGCTGTCAACATATTTTGTTCCCTAACTATATATTCAAATAATCTCAGAAGTATTGCAGTCTTCTCTTGGAGCTGATAAGCCATTTAATGTATTATTCTGGTGACAGACAAGCTGGCGTTTGCTACAAGCATTTTTATGATTCAGTAGTTTTCAGAGAGACTAGAAAACTAAGCAGCAGATTTACACTATAACAAAATAAAAGCAGAGATCTCATCTGCCTGATGAATGACTAAAGCAGCTTTCATCTGCAGATTTTCAGCTAGTTTGCCTGAAGGTGGAGAACTTATTGTTTAAGACATCGTAACGGCACCCTCAGGCTATAATCAAATGCCATGTGCTGAAGACTGTACACATGCAGGGGGTAGAGAGAGACTGGTAACTCTGGGGCCTTTTCCATCTAAGCAAGACATGTAAGTGCAAAAAATTTGAAAGAAAAAGGAAACCTGAGGAAAAGAGAAATGCTATATGCATGTATATGGGCTAACAAGCACGCATGCACCAGCAGCCGTGACTGGCTGGCCGCTTTGCTTGGCCAGTTGGCTCTCTGGTAAAGGTGCCACAGCAGATGTGGGGGTTTTTTTTCTGAAAAAAAAATAAATGCAAGGACAGTGGCAGCTGAAAGGCCATTACACAGATAAAATTTGGCATCAACAGGCAGGCAGATATAGTATTGCTGGCTGCCCGCTGCCTTAGCAAGCAGATATTAGACAACGGCTCCCTCTCTGCCAAGCAATGAGTCAGTTGTTGGGATGAGGGGATTGCTCCGGCCTCTTGACTTCCATTTTCCAGTTCTGACCAGGGTCACGCCAGCTGCCTTCCAGCAAAGGCCAACTTTGGTAACAAATGCTTAAGCCATGTTTGAGATGGGAGGGCAAGCAAGTCAGGTTTCACCCCTGCATTTGAAAGGACAGAACCGCTAATAGCACGGGTGGCTGTCTCTTGGCACCAAAGGCCGCATTCAGCCCACCTGCCACTGAGGGTTAACCAGGCTGTTTTGAGCCAAAATGCCACAGGTGGTGTGAAAGTGATGGAAAATTCATACTGTCCCAGCATCATCTTATTCTGCGTCTTCCTCCCCTCTAATCTTTCATCCCCCTCTGCTAGGACTTCATCTGTGCCCTATCAAAAAGCCCACAAAAGTCAGTTCCTCTATTCGCAAAGCAAATGGCTGTGAGGACACGAGGCACTGTCAGATCTGAGCCCATGGACTACATGCAACATCTCCCAAGGCCAGTGGGAACACTGGAGAAAACCAGCGACTGCATTTTCTATGCACGGACATTTTGGTGCTTTCCATAGGACTTTTAAACCATGAGTAATGCCAGCTTCCAAAGCTTTGTCCTATATTTGAACCTTGCCCACAGTCTTCCAGTTGCTTAGCTGCGAACATGATTTTAACAAAACCATTTCATTTCAACTCTTAGTTAATTTGTTTCTGAGGCCTTTCTCTTTCAGAGTGTGTAATTAAAGTAAAAGAGCCTGGAAAAGCCCCTTACAGTAAATAATTTACAAGTGCCTCCCTGGGGACATTTTTTAATTATAACTCCACTGGTCAGATCTTACTGAATACTCCGAGATAGCATTCCCTGCTGAGATCCTGAAATATAATTAACTTATTCCTTCGGTAATGGTATTTTTCCTTAGCCTATCCATTTCTTATGCAGGGCAGGCAGATTTGTTTATAAACAAAGCAGAGATTGATAGACGCTTTGTCATGAGAATAGCAATAATGGCATTCAGCGCAACAGACGAGGGCACGTCCATTTGAGGAAAGATGATATTGTTTTGAAGCCATTTTTATAAATCCTACCCTGACAATCCAGTGTGGAGAGACGCACCAGAGCAACCAGACAGCCCCGGTTCCTCTCCTCCTTGGCAGCCTGCCTTGCTCCCCAAGTGCCATTTTATGCATAGCAAACGTAAATAATTCTGATGCGCCTACCACCCCCCTAACCTTTGCGCTTCGGAAACACTGCTATATACTATCAAACTGACAGCAATTTCATGTTATGTGGCAAAAAGAAAAACCCTGAGCGACAGCAGCAAGGTTGAGGATGTCAAATGAAAGCTGTCACATTTATTTAGCTCCGTGATTCTCAAGACAATACACATAAATATTGTTTTACTGTC